>PVIY010008500.1:0-76654 GCA_004026745.1 Myrmecophaga tridactyla
AAGACGCCCCTTTCCTGGTGCTTTGTGATGGCTGCAGAAGACGGGTTTTGTTGAGAACTGCTTTTCAGCTTGGAATCAGATACCTTCCACATGCGTTGGACCCTCTCCATGTCTAGGTCACTGTCACACAAAGAGACCAATAAAAATTCAAAACAAAACAACTGTTGGAGGTGGTGGCAAATGATGTACTTCCTGCTTGCGGGACTGTTCAAGGTGTTTAAAGGGTAAGTGTCTTGGTGTAAATGCTGCAGGGGGCGGGGGAGGGGTGTCATGCAGGGAAGCCCCTCTGTGCTGTGCAGTCGGCAGCAGCACCTAAACCCATCTGTGTGGAATTTTAAATTCTCTTAGCCTACTGGTTGGTTTGTGTGAACGCACCAGCTGTAGATGTGTGGTGAATTGCAAGATGGTTTTTGCAAGGGATGCCTCTAGTATTAGTAACCACGTGATGATGGGTTTTCAGACATGATTTAAAAAAAAAACTTTTACAAATGAATATTCATCTTAGAAATTTTCACCGTAGGGAAAAAGACTTTGTCCTGCCCTTTAATGTCCCTTTACACTGCAAGTGGTGACATGTTCAGATTTCTAATTTGGTTCACTGTGGCCTATCTGGTTTACGTATTTCATTAAAAATGTCTCCTTAGATTATTTGATGTCATGCACCAAAAAATGAAACCCCACCTTGTTGCAAAAGCCGACCTCGTTGCATGGATCTGAAAGCGAAGGAAAAGCACAAGGATGAGGTCCTTTCTGATTCATTCTGATTCATTCTTGTGTGAACTGGCCTGTTGGAGCCTGGCAGCACTTTAGCCAAATCCAAACAACCGTCGCTTGAGATAAAAGAAAGCCTGTGACGTCATGGCCACCAGGATCCAGGCCCTTCACAGTTTACTTTGAAAGAGGCTTAAGTAAAAGAAGAATAAATGCATATTTTTAATAATGTAATTTTAAAAAATCCTTTAAAATCAGGACTGAGTCTTGGTTTGCAGAAGCTGTCCTTTACCCTGAAACAGTATCAAAAAGGAAATTTAATCTTATTGCTTGATTTTTATTTCCTCTTTGAATCCATGGTTACTGGTAGAATTGTGGGGGATCCCTCTTCTCTCACTGTTATAAATTTCTTACAAAAGAGGCCTATAGAAATTGAACATGGTCATGCTTGAAATATGAATTAGTCCACTGATGAGTCCATACCTATTGCACTCAGCAAGTTATTTTAAGAACCAGAGATAGAAGTTCTGGCTTCCTGCTCAAAACCCCATTCATATATGAAATACCTTTAAAAAAGAAACCCAGTAGCCCATGTTCCTCCCATCCTTTGTCGATGTATTTGGTACCCCTCCAATGCTGGTCTTTTGGTAGAAACTCAGTAGGGAAATATAGCTAAGCAGCATTGGAAAGCCTGCACGATTTCAGTTTACATATCAACAGCATATTCACTGATTTCTAAATGGGCTGGTCCCATCATCGGAGGATTCTGTATAGAATTATTAAAAAAAAAAATCCACCTTCCTTTATTTTCTTCACATGCAACAAATTCTTAAGCACTTTGACATTTTGGTAGTTCCACACTATTGAGAGAATAATATATTTATTTTGTGACATTGCAGATGCCAAATACTGTAACCTCCTCGTGCTGACAATTCTTAGTTTCCAGATCACTGTTCTGATCCTGTCATGCTTTAAAAACAATGCGAGATGATTGTTTTTTGCATTATCAGCGCTTAAGGGTACAGTCAACTGTTAGTAACATAATTGTACAGTAAAGCCTCGTGGTTATATCAACTAATAGTCCAGAGTTTCAGTTGCTTTCTGTAATGTTTGACCTAATACTAGCCCATTTTGTCCCTGGCCAAAAGCGCATCAAGTCACCTCGGACTGGTCACGCTTGGGGGTTCTCCCCCCACCCACCTACCCATCAGTGTCCATTATGCCTTCTGCCCTTCGGAGAATGAATGGGTTTCACGTAGAGGAAATTGGCCTCGCCAGGTGAGCTTTTGAAATGTTTCCTGCTAGTCCCAGGGAGGCCAGTTTCATTTCAGAAAATTGCCCGTTACTGAGTCCCTGTCATGGTGTTGGGACCATGTCTCCTGGTTTCATTTTCCATTTCTACGGTTGTAATTCCCTATCCTGCTCATCCTCTTTTGTTTCCATTTCCTTTTATAATGCGTACACGATGCTGTGAACAGAAATAAATTATTTATACAAGCAAGCATTCGGGAACGTTTTTTGTGGCTGGGTTTTCCTGCTGTTTGTTAGTGTGACTTCTCTAGGCCCCCTCTGCTGAATGAGGTTCTGAGTGGCTTGGGGCTCTACCGAGTGTCTGTTTTTTTGGCTTAAGCATCTCATTTACCCTGAAATGGTGAGTTGGGAGGTCTGAAACACAGCAGTCTGCCTGCATCCGAGGCTCATCCACTCAGGCCAGGCCCTTTACAGGTTGCCTATTGACCATCGTCGCAAATCCCATAAGAAAATGGAGCTCAGTGCCTAGCCGGCCCTCAGCACCTTCATCTGTTACACTTGGAAATAGGTATGTGGTCATGTAACAGGGCTAGTCATCGCAAAGCTGCCAGTGCCGAGGCAGCGACTCTGCTTGGTTTGTGGGCCACCTCTAGCACTTTTGAATCCCTTGGAATACTCTGTGGACTTGATTCATTTTAAATAGAAAATGTGGTAAAACCATCGTGCTCTGTAGATGCAAATTAACTCTGTATAGAATTACGAAAAGATTTTATAAAGGTCCACTTCCTAAAGAAAAAGCGATTGGGTCAGAATGAGCGGAACCATTCTCACTGTAATGTGTAGCCCATGGAGGCGAGCTCAGCAGTTTCGAAGTGATGGTAAAGACGACAGGGGCAGAGCACCCTCTCGGTAGTCAGAAAGATGCAGTTTCAAATTCTGGCTCAGATGCCTTGGGCCACGTGGTTTTGCTCCAGTGCCTTAGCCTCTGAGCCTCAGTTTCCCCGTGGGTAAAACAGGGATCATTGCGGTACCACTCAACAGGCTGTTGGGGAATGAACCGTGGTCGGTCGTGTGCAAGCGCTTAGCCCAGTGAGTTCGCGCTGCCCGGCGCATAACAAGAACTCGAAAACTTAGCTTTTCCTATTGTCAGCTGTTCATATGTGGAACGCCGCAGTGAAACTCACTGCAGGGCTTCAGGGTGCCTTGTTACACTCTCTCGCTTTTAAGCACACCTCTTGGAATTGTCAGTGAGCGAGAATGAAGGCCACTGGCTCGGGGCCGAGGCTGGAATGAAATCAAAGAAGCGGCTGATAGACCTATAATGACCCCGGTGACCACATCCACAGCTGTGAGATGCCCAGTGTGGGTCTTCAGACCCTCGGGTCACTCCCTGATGGACCCCAGCTCCCCAGGCTGTGAGCCCCATAGCTGGAGCCTAGCACAGGGTTGAGCACATAGGAGGAAGCCAGTCAACCCTTGTTCAAAGGATTGATTCATGTTCATGTTTGGGTTATAAGCTTCAAAATGGCATTATAGAAAACACATGAGTATCTTCCATTAACTATCGCAATTTAAATGGAAATGGACCAAAGAGTCACAATTATGAGATAAATCCTTGCTATTACTTTGTGGGAGGATGCTGAAACATTTACCGATCGGTAAAAATCTTTGGGCTTAGAGATTTTTCTTAAAATATAAGCAAGTCTTGACTAGATCGTTCATGTGGTTGCAGAAACCAGCTTTTAGGAGCTGGATTGCATCAAAATGGCACAGATGCCATTTCTGAAACCTGAAAAGTTGTTTGAAAAGCTATTTAGGGACCACTGCTGTTCCATAAGAGTAAAAACATTACAAATCAAAAGAGGAAAAAGTTGAGACACTGGCTTTATGCTACAATGTAAATCCTTAGGGAGCCTGGTGATACTAGGACAATAGAGTTCATTTACACTTTTCCAAAAAGTAAACACAAGCCGCTGCTACATCACTCACCTCTAGCAACTGATGAGGCTAAATTTAATCCTAGACAGCTGCTGTATTTTCCCCAAAGGTCTTAGTTCTTTGTTGCTTGATAGGCCATGGGGCTGTTTTACCTTACTGTTTTGTGCCTTAGGTTCTGTGTTCTGAGTTGGGAGGTTTGCTGTTTGCAAAATTCCAGACTGTTTTGATGTCACATTTGTGGGGGAGCAAAAGGAAGCAAGTTATGTCCAAAGAGTGATATCAAAAGTGATGATATCAAAAAAGTACGAGGAAGATAGGAACTTGATCATCCTCGATTTAATAGACACTTACCTGTCCAGCTAACCTCTCTCCTTTCCTCTTTCACAGCCACACAATTTGGCATTTGCCAGCCAGGACACAAATATACCACCTCCCTCGATAGGAACTCATATTTTTCTCTCCTCATTCTGCTGCCTCACACATGATCACCTATCCCTCAAACAACTTGTTCCTTCTGGTTTTCTTTGGCTCAGTTAAAACCTGGGAGGAGGCTACCAAGTCTTCCCTTCACCCTGCTTTCTCTTCACCTATTTTTTAAAATATAAATTTGCACAAGACATTGGAGCGCTTTGTACATTTGTTCTGCACAAGTTCTGAACCTAAGCGTGAGGCCATGTCAGTTTCTAAGAGGAAATTGCAATCTGAGGTTTTCTGAGAAAGTGGCATATTTTTTTCTCTCCCAAGATTTTAAGTGAGAATTAAAGGGCCCTGTGGTTTCACCCCACTTTGAACACTACCCTCTCATATGCAACTCTGGCCGATTAACTGCTCCTCACGAGCATCGAGCAGTGAGTGCATTCTCATTGTGCAAAGAATATGACAGCATGGCATGAACAAAATAATAAGTGCAAATGTAAGTTGCATTTATAGCATGATTTTGACTGGACAAGCATCTCTTTTGCATTTATTAATTAAAATCACCCCAGCATGGTACTATTAAGCCAGCTCAGCTTATAGTCCTCCTACGTTTCAGAGCTGGCTAGTCCTGTATAATCACGATAATAGCTACTGCTAACCTTTACTGAGTATTTAATATGTGTTGGGCACCATAATTAGCACTTCACGTGCTTGATCTTACTTTTTCATTACAAGAGCCCCAAGAGAGCCCTTATTTTTGCCCATATTTACAGATGAGGAAACCAAGGTGGAGAGAGGATTTAGTCAAATCATTGTCCCCGATGGAGCCCAGACCGACACCCTTGGTGCCTGGGATTGGGTTCTCAGAGGCTGCCGAGCCTGCTGCCCTTGGATGTGAAAGTCTCCGCTGTCCAAGGAACCTGGGATTCCGGTGGAGGAAGAAGGTGGACGGTGGGTGCGTCCGGCTTGCATTTCTGCCTCTCCCACCCCCTCCCCAGAACTCACACCCAGTGCCCTGTCATCCCTTCTGAGAGAACACATCCAGATGTTTAGGAAAAGACAAGCTGTGCTGTCTCAGTTTCTGCCCTTGAAGAATTTGGGCTCTGAGATTCTTTTCAGTAGCGTATCAGTGTCAGAGACAAGGGCCGCCTGCCTCGTCCAGGGACCTTGATGCACCCAGCAGGTGGACGCTGGGTGGGGGTTGTAGGGCCACATTTTGGGGTACAGTCCCCCTTGAGTCATCCAAACTTGCATAACTTCTGATCCCTCAACTACGCAGTGAGACTAAGAATACCTGCCCTGTCTAACCTTGAGGGTTGTTCCAAAGATAAAATGAGACAAGACGTGGGCAAGCACCAAGTAGCCTGCAAGGCAAGTCTAAACACAAGTAATGGACGCATATTCTCGCTCCACCTGGGGCCCCCTGCTCTCTGTGAGTGCCACCTCTCGCCTGCACAAGTGTTCTGCACATCATGTGGTTCACGGAGAAGCAAACAGTCCTGGGGTTACCACTTCATTTTCGTGGATGAGAAGACTTACCACGTATGCAGAGTAATGCAAAAAAGTTTTCCCAAAGGAAAACACTTCTCCCTGTGACGGTCTGGACGGGTCAAGTTTCCACTAAGTTACGTTGGGGAAAATAAACCTCCTTAAATTGCCTTCATTTGCAGATTTCTCATACTTCTAATGGCTACTCTTGATTGTTTTCATTTCCTTAAACATTAACTCACTGTGCAATTAATTTTGACTGTCCTTGTTTCATATAAACTAATGAATAATTCCAAGGTATAATTTAAAAGTTATCATGGTAAGTAATGACAATTGCAACAGCTTCTTTCATAAGTATAGGTTTGAATCCATTACATAGATGAAATTTTGCATCATTGTGCCTCTTGAATCATGCTGGGATACTGTATTTGTTGTGTAAAAGGAAAAAAAGCTGTTAAAATCAACAAGAGATGACTGAAATATCCATTAATAGGTGAATAGATAAATTGTGGTACATCCATAAAATGAAATATCATTTAACAATAAAAGGCAATCAACAGTTGAAAAAAATCGGTATCAACAAACCCTACGACATTCATTACATTAGACACCCACCAGGCAGTGGCGCCTGGAGAACTCAGAACATGGTCTTGTCCTCAGAGAGCTTCTATTCTAGCTGGTGAATCAAGACTAAACTATCAAGTAGCATGCTCGACTCCAGTGTGAAGCATCCTCAATTCACTGAAGAGAAAGTCATTAATTCAACCAAATCTACATGTTCCATGCCACGCCAGCCTTGGCATAAAGCCAGGATTATAAAATGTTTTCCCAAACATATTACTTAGTGTCCTGGTATACCTGGAAGAGGTCTTAAACGGGGTGATTTTGTCCCCCAGGGGACAAAGGCAATATCCAGAGGGAGATATTTTGAGCTGCTGCAACTTGGGGGTGGAAGGAGACTTCTCTAGGCATCTAGCAAGTAGGGTCAGGATTACTGCAGACAATCCACAACGTTCAGCAAGGCCTCCACCATGGAGCATTATCTGCCTGGACTGACAGTAGTGCCCAGATGGAGGAACCATGCTCTGATGTTTACTTTGCACCGGCAGATCCCTTTCCTGGAATACTGGTCTCCCAGGTAACTGCCTGGCTCCCTCCTCTCCTCCTTCAGGTTGATTGCAAAGCCCCTTCTCTGCTGAGGCCTTCCCTACCCTCCTCTGCTAAATCATCACCCACGCCTTACTCCCTCTTCCACCTTCATCCCTGCATCCTTTTCCTATTTCCATCTGACAGAACAATCATTTGCCTCTGGTGTTGATTGTTGGCCTCCTACCATGTATTCATTTCCCATCGCTGCTGTAACAAAAGCATGGAGTGGCTTAAAACAACACAAATGTGTTCTCTTATGGTTCTGGAGGTGAGAAATCTAAAATGGCTCTGCAGGACTGTGTTCCTTCTAGAGCCTACAGGAGACAATCCATTTCCTTGCCTTTTCTACCTTCTAGAGGCCGCCTGCATCCTACCCCCCTCAGCTGGTGCCCTTCCTCCATCTTCGAAGTCGTCAGTGTAGCATCTTCCAGTCTCTCTGACTCTGGCTCTCTTCCTCCCTCTTATAAAGTTCCTTGTGAGTAGGTTGGGCCCACCCAGATAATCCAGGACAATCTCCCCATCTCAAGGTCCTTAACCAACCCCATGTGCAAAGCCCCTTAGCCCTGTAAGGTGTCAGGTTCACAGGTTCGGGGATGAGGCTGCAGGCGTACTGAAGGACCATTATTTGACTGACAGCACCCCACTAGAATGACAGCACCAGGAGCATATGTCCCTTCTGTTTATCACTAAACCCGCAGAGTCTAGCACGGTGGTTGGCATTTAGCAATAATAATTGGTTGAATGATGAATGGTGCTAGTTTTCAGAGAAAATAATAAGGTAATTGGAAGCAACAGCAGTCCTTCGCCCCTCACCGTCCAAAAACACCTACCAACAACAGTAAGTAAAGGGGCAAGCCACAGTGGCTCAGCAGGCAAGTTTCTTGCCTGCCATGCCGGAGACTCAGGTTTGATTCCTGGTGCCTGCCCATGCCAAAAAATGAACAAAAAATCAGTACAGTAAATCAAGGAAAGAAGGTTTAGCTATAAAAGTAAACTGTACTGCCAGTTTTTTATAAAGGATACTTGAGATGTGAAAAGTGAACTTAAAGGATCAGAATACCGTCCAGGCCAGAGTTAAGTTTTGGCAAAGCAATCAGCGAATCTTAAGAAAGGCCATGTCTGTTTGAAGGACCCAAGTCAGCCAAGGGGACGCAGAAAGCAGAGTCCCCAGGGAGAACACGGGCAACTTCCACAGACAATGGGACGGCTGATGGCCCCTCGTGGTTTTCTGCCATTGGGGAGGAACCCGGCTAGAAGATGCTAATAAATGTCCCCTTGGCAGGTGTCTTAGTGTCCAAGGGCTGCTGTGACCAAGTGCCACCAGCTGGGTGGCTCAAAACCACCACAGTTCTCCCCAGGAGTCTAAAATTGAAGCAGGGCAGGGCGGTGCTCCTTCTGAAAACTGCACGGGAGAAAGTCCTTCCTTGTCTCTTCTAGATTCTGGTGGTCTACAGGCCATCCCCGGCAGTCCTCGGCATTCCTTGACTTACAGCTGTCTCCATCTTCACATGGCCTTCTCCTCCCCATATCTGTCTGTCTCCGTGTCTGAATTTCTGTCTCTAATAAGGACACTGGTCCTGTCGGATGAGGGCCACCCTAATCCAGTTTGGTCTCATTTTAACTAATCACATCCTGAAAACCCTATTTCCGGATAGAGTCACCTTCATGGGACCAGGGGCTAGGGCTTGAACAAGTCAATCCTTAACAGCAGGTATACCTTTAATTGTAAAGTAATACATTACCATTTGGTTTGTATTTGGTCTTGGCCATCTGCGGTAGCATGAGTCTGAATCCCTGCATTTAGGCAGCTTTGAGACATGGAAGAAACCATGAACGGTGGGGAATCCACCATGGGGACGCCCTATTGGTGGCAGCTGCCAGTTAGTTCCCCACTTACGGCCGCTGCCCCTGCCTTCCATTCAGCCCTCGATATTCACAGGTTTCTTCTCAGGGAACTTGCATCATGCTAAAGTGATATAATCTTTTACAACTGAGTTCCGAGGAGAAATAAGTTCTGAAATGCTATCCTGATTTGCAACATACTGATATATGTGTATGGATGCAAAAAATAAGACTCCAGTCCCAGGAGTGACGTAAGTCAAATCTTGTGGCTAAGAATAACTTGGAGATCTTCAGACACCATACTTCAATCGATTTCTCCTTAAGTGGAGAAACATGGCAGATTTGAACAAAAATGCCAGGGAGATAGCATGGTGTCATGGCTGAGCAGGTGGCTGTCTTGGAATGAGGTTGCATAGATTCCAATTGCTGTGTGACTTGGGGCAAGGTTCTCACCCTCTCTGAGGTTATGTACATAGAACCTGCTCAATAAATGAACATGGCTGTCATCCCACTTCTATCACTGATTAATCTTTGACCTCAGGCAAGTTGACTTACCCTCTGTTGTGGGTTGAATTGTGTCCTCCAAAAAGACATGCTCCAGTGCTATGCCCCAGTCCCAGGAAGGGGACCCTATTTCAAAGGAGGGTCTTTGAAAATTAGTTAAGATGAGGCCTACCTGGATTAGAAAGGTCCTAACCCAACATGATTGCTATTCTTATAAGTGGAGAGAAATTCGGACAGAGCAGCCACAGACGCGGGGAAGAAGGTCACGTGGCCATGGGGGAGGCAGAGACTGGGGGAATGCATCTACAAGCCAAGCAACACCGAGGGTTGCTGGCAAACACCAGAAGTTGAAGACGCAAAAAAAGGAGATTTCAGAGGGAGCATGGCCCTTCTGACACCTTGATTTTGGGCATCTCACCTCCCGAATTATGAGATGATCAACTTCTTTTATTTTAAGTCACCTGGTTGATGGTGCTTTGTTATAGCAGCCCTAGCAAACTAAGACCCACTCTCTAGACCTGGAGATGCTGCTTCCCAGGGCTGTGGGGGCTAAGATTATTCAACCAGACAGCAAAGCTTCCCTGGAGGGATTTTGTATGTGATCATGGGCAGTCCCTGAGCCTCCAGGAGAGGGTCTTCATCCAGGGTGGAAGGTCTGCCAGGGAGAACTGCCTGGAAGGTCTGTGTGAGCAGTCTTCTACCATTCTATACTGAATATTTCAAAACTAAGTAAAAGAAACTCTTTCTCCTGGTAGTAACGTTTATTAATGCAGCATCGCTTCACAAACAAATCAAATGAATCTCTCCCTTTTCACCTCAATGAGATAGTCACAGTCTCTGTATGGCTATAAAATAGTTATTACTTTATCTCTCACATACTTTGCCAGGTGAAAATGACTGTCCTAAAAATGGTTATAAAAAGAAAGTCATTTTCCTTTAGCTAATTTTACCAATTATTGCACTTAAAAATCATAATACCCTTTAACAATAAAAAGACAAGACAATTAAACATGGCCAAAGGATTTAAATAGACATTTCTCCAAAGAAAATACATAAATGACCAAGAAATACATAAAAAGATGTACATCATCATTAGTCGTTAGGGAAACGCAAATCAAAACTATAATGACATACCCGTTCAAAATCATGGCAATAATAATAATAATAAAACAGAAAATAACAAGTGCTGCTGAGCATGCAGAGAAACTGGAATCCTCATTCATTGCTGCTAGGTATGTCAAACGGTGTGACACCGCTGTGAAAAACAGTTTGGCAATTCCTCAGTATGTTAAACATAGAATTACCATATGATCCAGCACTTTCACTCCTGCATATATACTGAAAAGAATTGAAAAGAGGTACTCAACCAAAAACTTATACATGAATGTTCATCGCAGCATTATTTATGATAGCCAAAAAGTGAAACAACCCAATGTATAACAACAAATGAACAGATGAACAAAATGTGGTCTATCCATACGATGGATAAAAATGAATGAAGTCAGCCGTAAAAATGAATGAAGTTCTGACACATGCTACCATATGGATAAGCTTAAAAACATTATGCTGAATGAAAGAAGCCATACACAAAAGGCCATGCACAACTCTATTGGTATGAAATGTCTAGAATAGGTAAATCTCATAGAGACAGAAGGCAGATTAGTGGTTGCCAGAGATTTGGGGGAGGTGGCAGTGGGGAACGCGACTGCTATGGGGTGCAAGCTTTCTTTTTTGGAGTGTTGAAAACATTCTGGAATTAGATACGTCGACATTCTGGGATAATTACACAATATTGTGACTATACTGAAAACCATTGAGTTACAAACTTAGAAATGTTTTTTATTATGTGAATTAAATCTCAATAAAAAGAACTACAAGTAAAACCAAACATAATACCTTAACCAATGGGTAGTTGCAGTTATCCTCAAGGATCCTTATTAATGCCTTTATTTCTATTCAGCTTGATAAAATCATAAATTGTATCAATGCTTCCTTTTTTGTGCCTAGTGAAGAATAGCGCCCTTATGCCACAACAGTTGAGCAGTCAAGGAAAATGATACCCCACACCTATTTAATTAAGTTATTAACAGGCCTCCATCTGAACTCCTGTTAGCCACTTTAATTGCCGCAGTTGGGTTCTTGAGTATTCGATCACATTTGAGATTTCAAACCCAAGGGTTGAACAGGTCTCTGAGTAGAAAAACCAGCCTCATGTTCTTGACCAAGGGATTTCTAGTATTTCTGCTTTCATTTTTCAAGATCTTTGGTTCTCATGCTCCCGGGAATACATATTGATTCTAGAACAGCTTTTAGGTGTTGCTATTTATTATCTCACAGCCAGTCATCCAGTGAGCTCAAGGCTCTGATCCTAATCTCAAGCTCTTTGCCAAATTAGTCTTTGGACGCCACACGTGTATGTGTATTTACACTCTCGTACTCCTATAAGGAAACCATGGTACGATTATAATTCCGCCAAGGACTCAGTCGACTGCACAAAGACTCTGAGCCCTGAGTTTCTGAGTTGTTCTTCCTCACTGTGCACAGGCTGCTGCGTCTTTGTTTTCCAAAAGTCAGGTGAACATGTGTCCGTCTAGAGCCCAGTAAGATCACAAACAATGCTGCTCATTTTAGGCATTAACCCACCATTTTCACCAGTTTGCTCTGGAATTCACAATTCTATAGCCGACTGTTTCTCCCACTGTACTACGCATAGGATTCACCTGGGGAACTTTGCTAAAATGCAAAACCTCAGTTCCTGGGTCTGGGGTGGGGCTCAAACTCCTGCATTTCTAACAAGCTAACTGTTGACTCTGAGGCTACTGGTCTGCGAATGCACTCCCAGTAGCAAGGAGACATTATGGGAGATAGCATACAATGGTGTCGTACCACGTGGAACCCAGTGTGGATGGTGAGCCATACAAAAGGGGCTGTGCTGGGAACCCACCTGGAAAAGACACAGCCTTCCACGGCATGAATATTGCAGTGGCCTCCGCCAGCACATCATTCTAGAAGGGTCAGCGATACCAGCTGCTTTGTGAGTGAGGCTCTAGCTATTTACAAGACTTATTTTGTGACCTGAGGCTCCATTTGTTACATTTGCAGGACATCCTGTAGTACCCGTAACCGTCCTGGTGTCCAAGAGGATCAGACTGAGTTACAGAATCTTGAGATCCTTGACCGTGCTTGGGACAGCTGCTGGCAGCCTGGCAGCACATGATGGAATGACTCGATGGAAGCTTCTAGCTCATTCCTTTCTCCCTTCTGCACACCACACACCTCCTGTTTCCTGCCCATCCCCACGGAGGCAAACTGTCCTTGTGCTCCCTGAATTCTCCTATGCTTCTCTCTTTTGCCCAGGCACCATGGACTGAGATGGGGACTTGCCATTGATTCTTGTCCATGCAATTTGAGCAAAAGCAGGACAGTTTTTTGTGAAAGGTGTACCTTCAGCATGTCTTTGCTCCCATCTGTAGGATGAAAGGTAGTGGATTCCAAGATAACTGAGGTCCAAGATGGAAACAGCCTGGATACTCAGTCTGGAGCCTGGAGACTTCATTAGATGGATCTGACTGATGTCTCTCACGCAGTTCTAAAAATGGTGGGCATTGCTCAAGGGAAACTTCCAGAAGTCACTTCGGTCACTTTCATTGGACATGGAAGGACTGTCTGCTACGTCAGTGGCCAGGCTGTGGCAATCCTAGAAAGCAACGTGTGTGTGATTGAGAGTCACACTGCCCCACCAGCACACAACTGTGACATGCGCCAGATAGAAAGAAATCTTTGCTGTCTTAAGCCACTGAGATTTCAGAGTTTATTTGTTGATTTAGGAAAGCTTAGCATTGTTTATCTAATGCATCCACCCAGCACCATAAGAACTCAGAACCTCTGGCAAGCAGCTGGTTATCAGGAGAGCAGGGGACAATGAGTCTGCACGTGCACAATTTCCTCCAGTTTTGAGCTGTCATCCTCAGAGGTCTTGTTCAATCACCCTCTATTTCTTGCTTTTGATAACAGAGAGCATCTGTCCTTTGGTACACCCAGGTGCTTCCAGACACCCTTCATCTTTGGGCATCGGGGGCAATACCTCTCAAAGGTCAGCACAAAGTGAACATCAAGCTTATTTAACTCTTGGTTTCCTTGGCAAGTATATATAGTCATATCCCACCCATCAAATGAGGCTGATTCAAAGGGACTGATGGATATAAGTGGGTAATTGAAGCTTGTTTGGGAGGCAGTGAGAAGAGGCATCCCCACCCCAGCCCCAAGGGAATTCTTGAAAGATCGCCTGACTTCAGAGCTCTGGAGGCTGGGGAGACTCCACATCACTCATACCCACTCTCTGCAGATCTCTCCCGTTCCCAAATTACACTGACACCCACCAGACAATATGTTCCCCCACCTGCGCGTCTCCATGAGGGCATAACTGTGGGTTGAATGGTAGCCCCCCAAAAAGATATGTACAAGTTCTAAATCCTGGTGCATCGCCTTTCTTTGAGAAAAGGGTCTTTGCAAAAGTAATTAACTTCAGGATCCAAAACAAGGTCATTCCAGAAGACCTGGGTGGACCCTAAGTCCAATGAGAGGAGTCCTTAAGAGAAAGGCAGAGGGGGCTTAGACAGAAGACAAGGTCATGTGACTGTGGAGTAGAGGTTGGGAGATGTAGTCAGGAGCCAAGGACCCCCCTAGAGCCCCTGGAGCTGGAAAGGGCTGGAAGGATCCCCCAGAGCCTCTGGAGGGAATGCAGCCTGCATCACCTGGAATTCAGATTTCCTGCCTGCAGAACTATGAAAGAAGACATTTCTGTTGTTTTAAGCCTCCCAGTTTGCAGTCCTTTGTCACAGTGGCCCAGGACACTGATGCAGTAGTCTCCATATGCTCTCTTGGTTGTAGGGTCAGTACACTACTGTGATGGGAATCTTTCTTTACTTCTTGTCTGTCTGTCTGTCTGTGTCTATTGGGAGCCAATTGAGAGAACCAACATTTGAAGGAAATGCCTGGAACTTACACAGAGGCGGGTGGGCTAGACATGCCATAAGCTGAGGGCAGCTGGCTCCAGCCAGGACTTCATCCCTCGTTGAAATTGGGACTGAATAGATTTAATTATGGAACTTCAAATTTTTAAATTGAATTCCACCAAAGCATTATGGAAGATTACGGACAAAAAGAAACCTTGTGTGAAGAAGGCTGCTGTGAGCTTGGACCGAATTACCTTCACTTTCCATGTCTGAACGATGAGTATCGACCTTCTCAGCTTACCTTCCTAATCAATGAATATCTTTGTGTCCTCTGCAGCTGTGAACTTCAGATCATGGGAGCCTCCATTAGACAAGCCTGGCTGATGTCTCTCCTGCAGTTCTAGCAATGGTGAACCATGCTCATGGGGAAGCTTCCAGAAGTTACTTAGGTCACCTTCAACGGACCTGGAAGTACTGGCTGCTAATGCAGTGACCGGGCTGGGGCAGTCCTGCTGTATGTGATTGAAAACAGCCAGAGGGTTTAACTCACATGAAGACAGCGGTCGGTGGAAGCAGGGGAAAGTGGCTGTGTGGGCAGGAAGGTGCTGGCAATGGCTTGAGATTGGTGATAGGAATGGCCCCAGAAAGGCAGCCTGGAGGGCAGCAATCTCTAAAGCATGGCCCTGAGGACGTGAATAGAAGAAGGAGAACCACCAAGATGCCTTTGAAATGTGTTGAAGTCAGATTCCTCTAGACTCTGGGGTGCAGGGGGATTTCCATTAAGTTTGGTGTAAGAATAATTGTAAAAGCCACCATTTTTATAATGGGACCTGCCAATTGCTTTATATTTTTATTTCTTTTTATCTTCACAGCAGCACTGGGAAGTGGCATATTAGTCAGGGCTTTCTCAGTGACAAGAAACAAACTAGGTCACACTCAAAATGAGAGTGAATGGAGATACATGGAGCAGTTCTGAGAACTGGGAGAAGTAACCACAGAAACCAGCACATCTCCACAGGCCTTAGGAGTGGAATGTTGGCTTTTGTCTCTCTTTTACAGTGGAGAAGCCTGATTCATACAACAAAAAAGCAAGCAGCTTTAGCTTCCATCATAGATATTCTCAAAAGTGTCCATCTAGAAAAAACCTCAGGGAAAAGGTTCTAACTCTCCTGCTGGGTCCAGGGGGGTGGAGACCATGATTGGCCCACCTAAGGCCACAAAGGTTGGTCTTATTAGTGCAAAGAGTGGAGGAGAAGGGTGCTGGAAGAATGCACAGAACAGGTAGATATTATCGTCTCCTTTTGGTGGATGAGGCACTGAAGGCTTGTGGAGGTTACCTGGCTTACCCAGGGTGTTGAGCCCAGGTGTTTCTGACTCCACGACCTGACTCTGAAGAGACCCACTATGGTGTGGGGCTTCGGCCAATGCCAGCTATTGACCCCCCCCCCCCCCGCCAGGCACAGGTTCTCTGGGATCACGGGAGGACCTGTTTGACAATGAATGGGTGAGAGCAAGATGAGGGGCAAAGTATTTAACAATTGTTCGGCATGGGGCACTGTATCAGTTTCCTGTCGCTGCTGCAACAAATCACCCCAAACTCAGCAGTTGACAACAACACAAGCTTACTATCTTAGAGTTCTGGAGGTCAAAAGTCCAAAATCAGTCTCACTGGCCTAAAATCAAGGGGTCAGCAAGGCTGCATTTCTTCTGGAGGTCTAGGGGAGAATCTGTGTTTCGCCTTTTCCAGCCTCTAGAGGCAGCTGCATTCCTTGGCTCATGGTTCTCTCCTCCTGTCACTCTAACCTCTGCTTCCATTGTCATGTCTCCCTCTCTGACTCTTAAACCCTCAGGCTTCCCTCCCTCTTTCATCTTTTAAGGACCTTTGCAATTACACTGGGCCCACCTGAATAGGCCAAGATGAATTGCTCTGTCTCAGGATCTTTAACTTAATCACATCCGCCATGTCTCTTTGGCCACATCAGGTAGCACAGCCACAGGTTCTGGGGATTAGGATGTGGAAATCTTTGGGTGCCATTATTCTGCCGGCCACAGATATTGACCAGTCAGGACAAGGTTGGCTGTGCCCCGAGGGCGTCTGGAGGCTGTCCCCACTGTCAGAAGTTACCCATGTGATTTGCTGGACCCTGGGGAGGTCCGGTGGGCCAGGGAGACAGAATGGAGGGCTTTGGGTAGTGGCTGCTTGACAAACGACATGGTGGTAATTCAACAGTAGCCAGCGGCAGGGTGGTCCTGGTGCCCCCAAGTGGGGGATCAGCCCTGGTGAGTGCAGCAGTGTGTGCCCACTGGCTGGCCGGTGGGGAGATGGCATCTGAGACTTGTGGGAAGGATGATGGTGCAGAGCTCTGGGGCAGGCTCTGCACGGCTTCACACAGGGGCCTGCCAGGTACACCCAGGAGCTCAGAGTGAGAGAAGAGCAGTCAGTGCTGGCGTCGGGGTAGCTGTGGGTGGCTGGATCTGGCTATGGGAGGCAGAGGGAACAGACAGCAAAGGAGGGTCCGGACTAGAGAGTGGTCACCTCTAGAAAGGCCCCCGGGGTCATCTCGGGACTGGGTCTTGCTGATCCAGGGCCCGGTTTGATATTCAATCATCAGAAGGGGCCGAAAAGTGAAAAGAAAATGGATAAGCCACTGAACTCTCTGTAGCCACCAGAAGGAAACAGCTCCCAAAAGGGAGAGGCAGAGACCGCCTTCAGGGGAGGTCAGCCCTGCATCAGCCTGGCTTGTCACCGCACACAGGGTCCGGGGCCATATGGCCTTCCCCACTGCAGCCAGGCTGGCAGGAGAGGCCCAGGGCTGGGCTGCGGGAAGGAGCTGATTTTACCACAGGCCGTGGGGCTGGACATGAGGACAGCACGATGTGGCCTCGGACCTAAGCCCCTCACTGTGTTTCAGTTCCAGCGACTTCAGCAGGGTGGGCTTCTGGCCAGTCTCACTGGGCCCTGCCTGCCCTGTTGCTGCCGTCTTGGGATCCTTCACAACTTCTGAACCCAGGGCCTCACCTCCGCCCTGCAAATCATGTACTGGCTGGTGCTCAGCCTTCTGTAGAAGGAAAGAACACAGCCCCTGTCCCCCAGACTTGTTCTCCAGTCTCTACTGGCAAAAGTCAAATGTCTCCGCCAAGGGGGCCTGCAGCCCTGCGCGGGCTAAGCTGAGGCCCCTCTGCAATTCTTCCAAGTAGGACGTGGCCATCCAAAGGAGAATTTGTTGATTCAGCCCCCCGAAGCTGAGCATCTGCCCGGGGTTCATCTGGATGTGGCCCAGGCCCTCCTGGCTTCTGATGGCTCAATGGGTTTAAATGCAGGCTCAGAGAATTCCACCTCTCTTTTCCACCCCACATGCTCAATCGTAAGTCCAGGGGTCACGAGAGAGGACCAGAATCAGCTCTACCCAGGGCCATGTGCTGAGATTCTGGGGTCTCGGGGACACACTATATTCCCCTTAGGAACCCTTGGGGCTCTTTCACGTAGCATTTGTTGTAGTTGTTATTTTGTTAAGTGAGAGTGCTGGAAAATCTCAGAGAAAGATCCATTTTTTGTTTTTATTTTTCCTCTTTTTTTTTAGCATTTAAACAATATTTTTATTGAGATATCTTCACACACATACAGTCCACCCAAAGTATACAATCAGTGACTCACAATATCATCACATAATTGTGTAGTCATCACCATGATCATTTTTAGAACATTTGCATCACTCCAAAAAAAGAAATAAAAAGAAAAAAGAAAAAACTCAACCATCCCATATCCCTTACCCCTGCCTCTCATTGCCACTAGTACTTCAATCTATCCCTTTTTTTAACCCCTTATCCCCCTCCCCCATTATTTATTCATTTTTTGTCCTTATTTTTTTACTCATCTATCCATAACCTGGATAAAAGGAGCGTCAGACACAAAGTTCTCACAATCACACAGTCACACTGTAAAAGTTCTATAGTTATACAATCATCTTCAAGAATCAAGGCTACTGGAATACAGCTCTACAGTTTTGGGTACTTCCCTCCAGCCACTCCAATACATCATAAACTAAAAAGGGATATCTATATCATGCATAAAAATAACCTCCAGGATAACCTCTTGACTCTGAAATCTCTCCACCACTGAAATTTTATTTTGTCTCATTTCTCTCCTCCGCTTTTTGGTCAAGAAAGCTTCCTCAATCCCATAATACCAGGTCCCAGCTCATCCCAGGAGTTCTGTTCCACATTGCCAGGGAGTCATGTCCCACTTAGGGGGGAGGGCAGTGAGTTCACCTGCTGAGTTGGCTTAGAGAAAGAGAGGCCACATCTGAACAACAAAAGAGGTTCTCTGAGGATGACTCTAGGGCATAATTCAGTGGGCTTACCTTCTCCTTTGCAGGAATTAGTTTCAAAGGGCAAAACCAAAACTCAAGGGCTCAGCCTATTGATTTGGTTGTCCCCACTGCTTGCGAGAATATCAGGAATTCCCCAAATGGGGAGGTTTACTATTTCTTCCTTTCTCCATAGTCCCCCAAGGGGACTTTACAAATACTTTTTTATTCTCTGCCCAAATTACTCTGGGATGTATCAGGGCATCATATAACCTGTACAAAGCAATAAGATCTCACGCCCTATTCAAGATTCCATGTAATTATGGTGTTCAAATAAACTGACCATACAAGTTAAATTAGATAATACACTACCTAAAATATAAATTTTGCACCAAATAAGCATGTCCTCCTTTGGCCTCACAAAGGAGTTGAAGTTTTAAAATATAAACCATATCACCCTTTACCCTGAATTCTCATTTACCCTAGTCCTATCCAGATTAGCTTCACTCATATCTCTAGTCGAAGTCTGATCAATTTTCAACTTTTTAAACAGTTGCTATAAAGGGATAATGCTGACATTCATAGCTTCAGAGCTCTAACTCTGAGTCAGGTGTCACAAATACCCGAAGCTCCAGGAAACAACCAGATTATATACAAACAGCTCAGAATTTCAGAGTTTAGAAATAACAGTTACAACTCCTAAATATATGTGACTGCTGTAAGAGCTTACAATTCACAATAGAGCCCAACCTGATCACCCATACTCTCGACTTCAGTTCACTGAGTTTGTATTTTATAGGTAGTGCATATGAGTGAGGCATGATAATATGTCTTTTTGTTTCTGCCATTTCCTCAACATACTGTCCTCATGTTTCATTCACCTAGTTGCATCCTCACAACTTCATTCCTTCTTGCAGCTGCTCAGTAGTCCATTGTATGTATACACCACAGTTCCCCCTTCCATTCCTCAGTCATTGTACCCTTACGCTGCCTCCTTCCATTGTGAATCTTGAAGGCTGCCACCCTAAACACCAGTGTGCAAATGTCCATTCATGTCCTCACACTCAGTTCCTCCAGGTATGCACTAAGCAACGGGGTTTCAGGATCACGTGGCAACCCCACCCCTAGCCTCCTGCGGAACCACCACCCTGCCCTCCAAGGGGCTGCACCTCTCAGCTTCCCTACTGACAGTGAATAGGTACATCTCTTTCTCCACAGTTTTTCTAGCACTTGTTTCTCCCTGTTCACTTTTAAACAGTTTTATTTGCACATCATACAATCCAACCTAATGAAAAATCAACAGTTCCTGGTATAATCACATAGCCATGCTTTGCCACCAGAGTCTATGTGAAGACATTTCCTTTTCTTCTGCAAAGAAACCCACGTCCTTCCCCCGTGCTCCCCTCCCCCGCCTGCTGACATTTAGTTTTGGCATAATGCCTTTGTTACATTCAGTGGAGGCATATTACAATGTTACTGTTGACTGTAGACCCTAGCTCCCACTGATTGTATTTTTTTTCCTGTGTACCATCCCATTTTCAGCACCTTGCGATGTTGGCATTCTTTTGTACAAATATAAGAAAAACATTCTTATATTTGTACATTTAATCACCACCATTGTCCACTCTAGGCATTCCTAAGTTATACCATCTCAGTCTTTATCCTCTATCTTTCCTTCTGGTTTCATATATGCCCCGAGCCCTTCTCCTTACCCATTCTCACATTCAGTTTCACACAATGTACTTATATTATTGTGCTACCATGAGATAGGATTGTGCTACCTACGTTTCTGAATTGTGAATCAGTCCTGTTGCACAGCCTGTATTCCTTCAGCACCAAATACCCAATCCCTACCCTATTTCTATCTCATAACCTGTGTCCTTAACTTTAACTCTCAGAGTTCACTCATTAATGTGAACTCATATTAGTGAAACCATACAGTATTTGTCCTCGTTTCTAGCTAATTTCACTCAGCATAATGTCCTCAAGTTTCATCCACGTTGTTTCATGCTTCATGACTTTATTCTATCTTAACAGCTGCATAATATTCTATCGCATGTTTATACCACAGCCTGTCTAGCCACTCACCCATTGATAGGCATTTGGGCTGTTTCCATCTCTTCACAATCATGAATAATGCTGCTATAAACATTGGTGTGCAAATGTCCATTTTTGCCCTTGCCTTCAGTTCCTCTGAATATAGACCTAGTAATGGAATTGCCAGATCATATGGCAATTCTTTACTAAGCTTCCTGATGAATCACCAAACTGCCTTCCAGAGTGGTTGCACCATTTTACATTCCCATCTCCAGTGGGTAAGTGTGCCTCTTTCTCCAAATCCTCTCCAGCATTTGACATTTTCTGTTCTTTTTTTCCATAATGGGCTTTCTAGCAGATGAAAGATGATATCTCATTGTGGTTTTGATTTGCATTTCCCTAAGAGTCAGTGAAGTTGAGCATCTTTTCATGTGCCTTTTAGCCATTTCCATTTCCTCTTCTTAAGAGTATCTGTTCATGTTTTTTGGCCATTTTTAAATTGGGTTGTTTGTCTTTTTTGTTGCTGAATTGTAGAATCTCTTCATATGTTCTGGATATTACATTCTCATCTGATATGTGGCTTCCAAATATTGTCTCCCATTACACAGGCTGCCTTTTTATGTTCCTGACAAAGTTCTTTGATGCACAAAAGTATTTAATTTTAAGGAGATCCCATTTATATATTTCTTTTTTCATTGCTTATGCTTTGGGTGTGAGGTTTAGGAAACCACCTCCTGTTACAAGATGTATAAGATATTTCCCTACATTTTCCTCGAACAGTTTTATGGCCTTGGCTGTAATGTTTAAGTCTTTTATTCATTTTAGTTAATTTTTGTACAGTGTGAGATATGGATCCTCTTTCAATCTTCTGCATATGGATATCCAGTTCTCTAAGAACCATTTATTGGAGAGGAGAGCCCATTTCTGAAATGCCTGATCTTCTACTCGTTTGAACTGGGTCCCTGCACATGGCAGCTTCTCCTGAGTTCTTGTCCAGGAATGCACCATCATCCGTGGCCTCTGTTACTACATGGGCATCACTACCTGTCCCTGGTTCGGTCCCACGTGGACCTCGAGGTCCAGGCTGGGTGGTCATCCTGCAGCCGCTTGTCCTTCAGAGAGTCCCACGTGCCCTGGGAGAAGGCTCGCTCGTGGGCCCCAGGGCCTCTGGCGTAAAAGGACAGTGTTCAAGGTGCTTGGCTGCATAACAGAACACATCTCGGGTGATGGGACTTCCACCACCTGGCAGGACCCACAACCCAGCGCACACATGGGCCCCCCTGGGTGGGGACCGACCTCCACGGGGCCTCTCTGTGACAGGAGAGGGTGGGCTGGCTCAGCCACACATTCTCATATCTTTCTACTCTCCCATCCTTTCAGCTTTTATTAACACTGGCACATGCCCTGCTCACTCGCAGGCCTGTTGAGGACTCTTTGCTGGGGCTGGGGGCAGGCAGGGACTGGCCAGGCTGCTCCTCTCCCTCCTATCCTTGACCCTTACCTGGCCCCTGTACCCCCCTCACCCGCAGCCCTGCTGCCTCCAGGGCAGAGGTTGAAGGTGTGGCCTAGCGGCCAGTGGGGTGGGAAGGCTGCCGCCTTAACGTCCCCCCTCCATACCCACACTCCTCTCCACCCCAGGTTTGGCTGGTGAGAGACGTGGGGGTAAGGAATAAAGGAAAGGGTGTTGTTTGGTTTTTGGTTTCTCCCCCCACCCCACTCTCATGGTGTCATGACCCCACTTAAGCGGAACACTGTCTCATGACCCAGGGATTTATCCCAGCCCTGGGATCACACACCCTCTGGTTCCTCTGGTTACTACTGAGCAGCTGTGCTGGGGACCAGGCAGAGGGGAGGGGATTTGGGGGTTCAGACAGTGGGGAAGCCAGGGTACCCCTTTCCCAGCCCCCTTTTCCTCTTCAATTCACCCCACGTCGCTGGGACCTTCTCAAACTTTTCACATCGGAAAGGAAAAAAAAATGTGATTTTTAGATACATTTTATGAATAACTTTTGTTATGAGTATGGCAGGAACCATAGCGTCTATTATTAAAGATACAAAATGTTGGGAAAAAAACAAAAAAAATTTTTTTTTTTTTAAGCAGCCGCCCTGCCTGCGTTCTCACCCATTCCCCAGACCTGCCAGCCTCTGCCTCCTGGTCTGTGAGCCCAGGGAGTGGGAGGGAGCCAGTGCATGGTCTTGGCCCCGGGGACTGGCCTCCAGGCCTCCCCTCCTCTCCCAGGGCCAGGCTGGGTGGGGTGTCAGGTTTATATATGCTCCTCTTACACGCTCATCAACCTATGTAGGTCCCCTACCCCGGCCACTCCATGTCTCTGGTTTCCTTTTTCTGTTTTTTGCTTACTCCCCTCCAACTCCCAGGGCTTCTCCAGTCCCCTCTTGCAAGCCCTGGGAGGTGGGATGGACAGGGGCCCCCTCATTTGGAATCAGCAGGCTGTCCCTCTTATGGGACCCTCACTTCCTCCCCCCTTCCCCAGCCAGCCCCATTCTGTCACTACCTGTCCAGATGAGCTGGCCCTGCCTGGCACTGGGGGACGGTGAGGGACACCCCTCCCCAACAAAGGGAGGCAGGAGCTGCCCCCCGCCCCCGCACCCACGTCTGACAGCAGAGTGTGCAGGACACAGGCGGCCACATCTGACGGGCAGGACCCAGGCCCTCTCCTGCTCCCGCCTCCTCCCCAACCCCTGCTCCCCGCCACAATTTCATCCTCCCCGCTTCTATCCCCATCCCCACTGGCAGAATCAGCTTTGAGAAACTGTACAGTTTCTCTCACTGTTGGAGAAAACTTATTTTTTGTATTTTTCACTTGTTTAATGGCCTGGGCTTCTTTGAAAACAACAACAACAAAAGAAACAAAAGCAAACAAAAAGTGCTTGGCTGAACCTCAGGCCCCACATTGCCTAGGGAGCTACAGGTGAGCTGTCCCCAGCCAAACTTAGGACAACCTTGCTTGATCCCTCTAATTCCTGGTCACCAGTCAATGCATTCTCCCAGGCATTCTCTCAGCCCACAAGGCTGGCTGCTTGGCAAACTCAATCAGTGGCATCTTATCCTGGCTCCTGCTTGCTTGAGCTCTTTTTTTGAGCTTACACCCATTTTCCTCCTCAAAGCTCTACTCTGTGAAGTCCAAGCCATAAAGGAGAGCGAGAAGACAAGAATGTTTTTTGGTAGAATCATGTCTTAATTGTTAGCAAGTTTAGTGAAGGCTAGTAAGGAAGTATCCTGAAAGATTAATTTTCCCAGGTCTGTGATGTAATTAACAATGGGCCTTTTTTGGGGAGACAGTTGACTGCTGGCAATAGGACATATGTGAAGTCCCCTAAAGCGAGCAGTCCAGTCTCCAGGTGCCTGTTTAGACGTCACCTTCTGTTGTCCCCCATAGAAATAAACACCCCAAGAGCAGAGGTGTCCAAGAATGGAAGACAATTCTAAGTCAGGTATTAGAGAACATTTTGCACTGCAGGATGGAATAGAACTGCACTCACCCCAAAGGTTTCCTCATCTCAGATTCCATGCCTCTGTACAGTCAGACCTGTCACGTCAGACCCTCAACCTGTGGCAGATTGGTCAACACTCAATCATTAATTTTAAGGGATTTCTCTGGCAACCTGCTTACCTTTGCATTTTGAAATAAGATGAGCCCACCCTGTAATGTTGTTATCTGGGTAATTTCTGTCTTCATTTGCAGGGCATAATGCCTCCAATCTTTCAGCCATCAGTTTTGTGCCCTGATTCCAGGACAGAATTTAATCAATACTCATTTATTAGGGCAAGTGTCTGCTTGTGGCTTGCTGAGCCCAGCAAGTAAAATATTTATGACCAGACAAACCTGTTTTAACTATTCTCCATCATTGGCGTTATTACAACCAACCACCAATAGCTCAAATCTAAGGTAATTCACTTTCAGTATGAATTCCTGGATCTGTGTTCCAATAAGTCTGAGGATATTTAAAATACAGGAATCAAAAAAAAAAAAAAAACAACTCACCTGAAACTATGTCTTTACTAATTTCTCATCTTTAACATTCTCAAGTAAAAGTGTTATTCAACAAGAATTTCTTCAGCATCTATTTTGGGCATAGGAATTGGCGCAAGAGCTGGATGAACCAAGGGGACAGATAATGAGTGTCCTTCCCTGAAGGAGCTTCCTACGGGGGGAGGGGGGTTTGGGGTGGGAGGAGGCTCAGAAAGAGCCTCAGAGTAGCCCCCATCCCTGGAGATCCCTAACCACATCTCAGGGGGCTTCTCTCTGTAAGACACTTTCAGAGTGGGCAGGGTGGGCCCTGATCCATTTGGTTGCATGCAGCAGAAGTTTGGGATAATTGCATGGCTCAATGACTATGTTCCTTCCCCCCCGCCCCAAAATATCAACATCAGAGCCCCTGGGCCTTCCCAGTTCCTGGAGATGCAACCTCTGAATCTTTGGAATCTTCCATGAGTGGAGAGCCTTTTGCTCCTGGGGGGCTAGGCCAGCCTCCCCTGCAGCATGTGGATGGGGACTGGCCACACCAGAAAGACCTGAAAACATTGTGTACAGAAAGCCCTGGGGACGCCCTCAGGGCGTTTCCTCTTTATCTTTTGAAATTTGAAATTCCCACCAAGGCAGCTGACCCAGAGAGCCAAGCAAAACCCTAGCTCATTACCTTTGACCCAATACAAAATAAAGCTCACCTGCCCTACCCCGCCCCCCATAAGACAGCCAAACCCTGCTCCAATCCATAGGAGTCTAGCTAACTTTCTTTTTATGTCTAAATCCATTCTAGTATTTTGAAGAATGAAGCTTAACTCAAAGCCTGGTGCAAATTTATAGAACCATTATTATCAGTGGAAAACATATGATCTCAAGTTTCCACCAATTCTAAAATATATTTGATAATTTCTTCTCCAGCAGAATTGTATAACCTTTAATAAAAATTTTATTGAGGCAAAATTATAGAACATAAAACACATCATTTTAACCATTTTTGAGTGTACAACTCAGCTGTGTTAATTACACTTGCAGTATTGTGCAATCATCACCATTATCTATTTCTAAAACTTTCTCGTTACCCCAAAGAGAAGCTCTATACCCAATAGCACACTCCCCACCCCACCCTCTAGCTCCTGGTAACATCTAATCTACTTCCTGGATTGAGTTTCCATGTGGGTGGAATCACTATGCACCTTTGGGCAGGTTCCTGAATCCACCTGGCTCCCTCCTGCCCCAGGGCCTTTGCACAAGCCATTGCTATTGTGTTACCATCAGTCTCCCTGCTCTTCAGCTGTAGCAGTAAACTCGCTTCCCCATGGAAGCCTCCTGACCTTCCTGCCAGCCCAGAGCACCTCTCCCTCCCAGCACTCCTCTCGGATGGAATGTCCTGCAATCTGTGGAATGATGTGGGTGCCATCTGCCTCTCCTACCAGATTTGGAGGTGCCAGGGCAGTGGTAACAGTGTCCGCTTTGTGCACGTTGTCCCCTCAGCCTCTCCCACCAGCCTAACCCTTGACAGGTGTTGATGGCCTGAGTGGCTGAGCTCCCTCGGGTCACAGGTGAAGAAAATGTGAATTGCGACGATCACACAGGACTTGTTTGAGCCACACTGCCAAGGAGATGGGAGAGCAATCCCTTACCTTCCCGGATGCCTGTGACGGGCCAGCACTGGACTAACCACTGCACTCCTGTGGCCCTCTTCCACCCTCACCACAGCCCTGGGGTGTAGGTCCTCTCGTTTTCCTCCTCTGTTTATAGCTGATGAAATGGGCTCAGCAAGGTGACAGGTGCTGCCAGTGTCCCACCCACCTCCTCTTGGCCTACCTGGAGCCACCTGTGTCTCTTTCTGCTCAGGGGACGCCCCAGCCGGGAGACCAGGCTCGGCCCACACCCAGGGCAGGACAGAGGGGCTGGGAGAGACCAATCCAGGAGCAGCCCCCCCATCTCGCAGAGGTAGGAAGGGGTGGATAATCACCCCGGCTTCCTTGCCCTCTGGTAGGGCAATTCCAAGGGTGCATTGAGCGCAGTCTTTCAGAGGGTCCTTATTGAGACCAGTCTCTGCTGTCCATGGTGAAAACCCGCTCACGGCCCGTTCATTTTGAGCTCCCCCTCCCTGGCTAACGTCCCTACCCCCTCCCAGCACTTCATGAGCTCACCCACGAAATAAATGGTGAGCGCTCCAAACCCTGAGATTCCAAACCAACCCAGAGGGAGAGGTCTAGCGACTTGTCCAAGGTCCTACAAGGAGCAGGGCAGGGCTCGGATGGAAGCAGATTCAAATGGCACCCTGGGCCAGCACCCTCAAACGACAATGCGGAGATAAAATTGCGGGTGGAATTAATGTTCCTAATCAGATGGGCTTAAAATAAGGATTTTAGAATCTGCATGATCTGGGTGGACCCAAAGTAAACAGAAGAAGCCTTAGAAGTGGAAGAGGAAGGCAGAAGAGAAGGGGCCCGGGGAGCCGTGATTGTGGAAGAGGCACCAGAGCAGCCATGCTTAGGGCTGTGAGGATGGAGGAAGGAATGGGGTGGGGAGGGGGGGGCAGGGGAAGATGCGAGCTGCCTCCAGAAGCTGCGAAAGCCAAGGGCAGGGGTTTTCCCTGGAGCCCCCCGGTGGAACACAGCCTCGCCACCACTGTGATCTCAGCCCAGCGAATCCTGTGCCAGTGTCCTGACCTCAAGAACTACAAGAGGGCACATTTGTGATATTTAAAGCCAATATCTTTCTGCTGATTCGTTGCAGCAGCAATAGGAAATGGTTACGACTGCTTGAAGTTAACCCCCCTCCCCTGACATGGCTCACGATTATTTTAATTCTTACGGCTTGTAGCAGCTTCACTGCCGATCTTGGAGAGGTTTGTGGCACTGGATGGACTAACTTAGTTCTGAGAACACATACCGTGCACTGCTAAGCATTTCCACGCCAGGTTCTCAGGATGCTCTGCAGACTGGTGCAGGAGAGAGCCGAATGGGATGTCCCGAGGGCGGGCTTGGCCTTGCTCTGGGGTGATGAGGTGGTGTAGAGGTTCTGTCTCCTCTGGACACTCCCATAGAAACCATGGTGACACTGCTGTTGGATGCCACCGCTTCTCAGCTGCATGATGAAAATGCACGTAAATAATAAAACTTCCATGCCCAGAACAGCTCCCACCCGTGCCTCCGACAGGCACCAGGATGCAGTCAACAATTATGAGAAGGGGAAAGACAAAGCAAATGACTCTTCATCAAAGAGCAGATTCCTAATGATACGTTAGAAGAAGTTTTCCTAGGGGACAGCACCTAATGGAACGGGTGATTGCCTGGTCGTTGGGGAAACATAGTGTAACGCTTTGAAGTAAGAAACTTAAAAGTTTCAATACAAATTGACAATACCTCCCCAAGCTAAGGAAGTTAAAATTGAGAGTGAGGGGGTTGAGCCCAAGAGTGTCTGCTGGGAACACCTGGGAGCCTATCTAGACCCGCTGGTTTGGTGATGCCGAGAAAAATCAGGATGAATTGAAGGTTCTGTGCGCGCCATCCAGGAGGGAGGAGGAGGCGGTGGAAAGCACCACCTGTGGGAGGGGGGGAGGGGGTTAGTTTGGAAACATGAACTAAGCCGAGACCTCCACGGCCTGAAGGTCTGAGGGAGCCACACTTATAAAAACAAAGGAATTAGAAAAACAGCACAAAACATGCAGCCTAGGAAGGTTCCCAGAGGGCCGGAAGCAGCTCTGAAGATGGCAATGTTAGATTTGGGTGCCGTGGATTGCTGTCTGGGGGAGCTGCTGTCGGAACTGCCCAAGGAAACCGCTACTCTTTGGCCCCCTACCCCCACCCCATCCCCATCTCTCCTCTTTCCATGCGGCTCTCCTCTCTACCGTGATATCCACTCTGCCCCCCTCTTTTTTTGTTTAAACAAACAACATACAAACACCAATATTCTTACCATATGATCATTCTATTCTTGTTATATAATCAGTAACTCACAATATTATTGTATATTCATCACCATGATCATTTTTTAGAACATTTGCATCAGTTCAGAAAAAGAAATGAAAAGGAAAAAGAAGAAAACTCATACATACCATACCCCTTACCCCCCCCTCATTGATTGCTAGTATTTCCATCTACCCAATATATTTTAGCCTTTGTTTCCCCTATTTTTTTCTATACCCCTTACCACTCTCTTTCATTGATCACTAGCATTTCAAACTACTAAATTTATTTTAACATTTGTTCCCCCTATTATTTACTTATTTTCAATCCACATGTTTTACTCATCTGTCCATACCATAGAGAAAAGGAGCATCAGACACAAGGTTTTCACAATCATGCAGTCACATTGCAGAAGCTATATCATTATACAATCATCTTCAAGAAACATGGCTACCGGAACACAGCTCTACGTTTTCAGACACTTCCCTCTAGCCTCTCTAATACACCTTAAACTAAAAAGGGGATATCTGTGTAATGTGTAAGAATAACCCCCAGGATAATCTCTTGACTCTGTTTGGAATCTCTCAGCCATTGACACTTTATTTTGTCTCATTTCCCTCTTCCCCCTTTTGGTCGAGAAGGTTTTCTCAATCCCTTGATGCTGAGTCTCAGCTCATTCTAGGATTTCTGTATTTCTGTCCCACGTTGCCAGGAAGGCCCACACCCCTGGGAGTCATGTCCCACGTGGACAGGGGGAGGGAAGTGAGTTTGCTTGTCCTGTTGGCTGAGAGAGAGTACCCCTCTCAGAAAGCCTGCTTCTCTTTTCCATCTGGGGCAATGCCTCTCCCTTTCATCTTCTCTGGGTCATTGGGCCAGAATTTGGGGTTATCGGGTGATGTGTCCATAAAGCTTCAGTGGCCATCTGGGGTGCATTCTCAGGACAGGAGAGTGGATGGACCCAGGGAGCGGTCTCAAGGGTATATATACCAGGAGGGCCACTTAACAATGGCCCCCAGCGGGGGTGGGGGTGGAGGTGGAGGCCCGTGGGCAGCTCGGGGCCGGGGGCACCGATCCAAGCGGCAGCATCACATTCCTGTGAGCCAGGTCAGGGCTCAGCTGCAGGGCAGGGTGCAGCCCACCAAGGCCTGGGCAGGGGTCGGCGCTGATGTCTCAGCCCGGAGCGGGCCAGGCGGGTCAGTGCAGCCGGCAGGAGGGCGCACAGCGGCCCGGGAAGTGCCAGGTCCCCCCCCCCCCCACAAGAGGCCGCTGGAGCCAAGGCTGGGCCTGCCTGTGAACTCACTGGAGTCGAATGGGACCCTTAGCCTCCGGCTCAGAAACTCTCTTCTCGGGGACTCGGAACTGATCAAGACCAGGATGTGAATGGGCTCATTTATAAGAAACATCACCCCTGTCAAGCGGATCAGAATGAATCCAATGAATTCGCTTCTGTGTTGCTTAATAGAGAGGAAGCAGCCCAAGCAAGGAGCTTTATGAGAGAGATCCCTTTAACATATTAATTCCCTTTTCAGATTACGGTGACTTCCTGCTGGTTTTTTCCTCCTGGGTGATTAGGTGTTCCTGTTCTGCTCCATCAATATTAATTTTAAAGTTTAACTCTCAAATGTGATAATTTGCCACCTAAATTCTAGAGAAGTCCTGAAGGAAATTCATCCCTTAACAATGGACTCCAACATAGGCACTCATATGTGAATTAGGGGCTTTTGTAGACCTACTATTTCTGTAATTGTACATTTAATATCACCATTAATGTTTATACCCCATAAAAACTGGCTTAAATTTATGTATTTTAAGGAACAAAGATTCAGATGTTAAGTTTTCTAAGAAAATGTCCTTAAATTCTGACACGAAGTTAAGTTCAACAAACAAGTTGCGAATTTGATTAAAACACTGGAAAAAAAAAACCTGAGTGACATGTGTGTATATGTGTGGTTTTATAGACACAGTAATTCTTGGAAACATTTGTAAATGGCAAGTTAATGAGACTGACAGTTGCTAGCACTTGTACAGTTCTTAGGATGTTTATAGTGTTTCCATATATGAACTCATTTAATATTTGCAGAAATTTAACCCTAGCTCATAAGAATTAACTTTTTTGACGTTGAATTTGCTAAGTTTTGTTTTTCTTCTTCATATTTTATAACTAAAGTGTTTCTGGACTATCAGCTCCTTCTATGAGGGTTTTGGCTGTAGTTCCAGCCAACTTCATAGACTTGAAAAAAAGATGGAATTAAGGGTAAGATAGGATCTGAATGTTGGGGTCATCTACCCTAATTTGACTATCTGAGCCCTCAGTTTCTTCTAGAAAGGTTGATCCAGCCATAAAAACGGTCCTGCTGAATGGGGCTGACACTAGCAGGCTGCTCATTTATTCCTGCACATTACTCAGAAAGCTGATTTGATTTGTTTATAATAAAACTTAGAGTGTTGGTGCAGAGGTGCAGGCTATTTCAGGCTGTGAGGAGAGAGAAATTGCAAAACAGGTTCTTCTTGATGAACTCTCAGAGGAACTTAGCTAACTAAAGAAGAAGCAATTCCTACCTCTTAGAATTTAGCAGGTACTGACGCTCTCATTTGTGGATAAACAAGATAATCAAGTTTTCAGTGCCACTGATGATCTTTTGCACAGCCAGAAACACTTGGACTTGCCAAGAGGAAGACAAGGAATTGTAAAATCTTTGCTGCCCCACTCCACAGCCTGACGCCACTCTGTGCAGTGAATAGGGTCTTTTAACACTCACTTCCTCATCCCTGCCTCATGGACTTAGTATGTACTGCGGATGTATCAATAAATGATAAATGAATGAATGGCTCAAGAATTAGCCCACTGGAGCCCTCCACTACAAAGTCCTGTGGATTTGTGATACAAAGAGATAAATGTGGCATTAGACTTAAGACTTAAAAGTACTTCTAGGTTAGCATGATCTGGCTAGGACAGTGATTGAAGTTCAAGCTAAGTGAGACTGAAAAATACCGTAGGTTATATTTTGGGCTCCTAGCATTGAGCAACTAGATGGTCTAACTTAGATTGTTGTATAACTCTTTATTGTTTGCTTTCCAACAAATGTACTTTTATGAGTGTCATAAATTTCAAATGAAGGAGGTAAAGCCAAAAATTACCCTCTGTTTTACAAATGCAAAGCTAAGATGGTGACATTTTAAAGCATTTGCCCAAGATCACAAAGATGAAAGGTAAGGAAGCAAGTTCTTGACTTTATGTACAATTCATTTCCCACAATTCCAAACTTCAGATTGGTTGTAGCAAATTTAACTTTGTCCTCAAATCTGATCCTCTGCAGTGTGCTCTCAAGACAATATAGCTCTTCAAGACAGTGTGTTTTGAAAGTTCCTCTGAGTGCTGTGAATGAGGGAATGCCACGCTCTGCGCAGCTTCTAGAATTTATGCTATCTAATCTGAGTCTTTTACTAATGGACGTAAATCTGGTCACATTGATTGTGATTACTGACTTTTTGTATTAATTTCTAACAGCTACTTGGTGCTTTTTACTTAACATGCCTTTTCTTCACTTATATTGTCTCCATTTTTTGCCTTCTCTTGAACTGATGATTTTTAAAATTTCCTACCCTTCTCCCCCACTGATTTGGAAGTAACAGTTTTATTTCTTCACTGATTTTGTTTAAAGTTAAAACACACATTCTTGCTGAACAAATTGTAGAATAAGTCACCACCTGTGCCCCCTTGAAGCCCCCACGGCCTCGGATATTCTTAACTCCAATCACTTTCCAGTTTCCTCCATGTTGTTTTTATCTACACTTCAGTTACATCTTATTTCTGTCCTTCCAAAATCAGCCATTGCTTTTGCTATTGTTATTTACAGACAACACATATATTAGTTGCTTAATACTGTGTAACAAATTACCCCCAAACTGAGCAGCTTAAACAATGCCTGTTTGTTATCTCCCAGTTTTGGGGGGTCAAGGAATCTTGGGAATGGCATAGTGGGGGGCTTCTGGTCCAGGGTATCTCCTGAGGCTGTGGGCGGGATTGCCACCCATTCAGGTTGCAATGGGGGGTGAAGGATGTGATTCCAAGGCCACCCGGATAGTATGGCAGTCTTTGGTTCCTCCAGGGCTACTGGCCTAAGAGCCTCCAGCCCTCATTATGCCATAGGGGCACCCTCCTAGGGCGGATCCCAACATAACCGTTTGGCTCTCCCAGCATGAGTCGTCCTGAGAGAGGGACAGAGAGTGAGAGAGCTCCTAAGATGGAAGCCACAGTCTTTTTATAACCCAACATTTGAAGCAGCAGCCATTACTTCTGCCATATTATCTTCATAAGAAGCAAGTGTCCAGGTCCAATACCCACACGAAGGAAGGAGAATGCATATAGACAGGAAGATCAGGTGACAAGGGTCACTTGGGGTCATGTTCCAGTCTGTCTGCTACAATACTTAAAGTTATCCACTCATCCATTTCTCTCTTCAACCTTACTTCACAGTATGTCAATTAATAGTCCTTCAAGTAAAGATTTATGAATGGCAAATACTCTATCGGTTATAAGGTATCCTTACTTTCTCTTCACTCTTGAGTGATAACTTATCTAGAATACACACTTTTAAGTTGACAGTTCCTTTTTTTTAGCTTTTCAGATATTGAATTCCATTGTTCTCTGACTCCTATTGATGCTAAAGAGAAATCTGTTGCTATCCCATTACTTTGGCTATGTAGTTGTTTATAAGATCTGTCTTTGTTTTTGGTGCGCAGCAGTTTCACTGTGATTCATTTGGGCATGCATTTATTTTTGTTTATCCCATTCAGGGATAAATGATTAACCAATTTGCCACAAAAAAATACTGGACATCATGTTAAATCTGAATCTCAAATATCCAAATATTGCATGGAAATTGCTTCTACTAAAAATTTTGTGTGCTTATTTGAAATTCAAGTTTAACTAGGCATCCTGTACTTTTATTTGTTAAATTTGGTGCCCAGAAATGTAAAGATTCTTGTCTTTCATCTAATTTGGAAAATTCTCAGTCATTAACTTTTTAAATATTGCTTTATCTCCAACCTCTCTATACCTTTCTTCTGAATTCTTATTGAATATATGTTGAATATTCAAATAAGTTTTAAAAGAATGCTTTTATGAAACAAAAAGACCAAAGGAGGGTTTAGTAGTAAATCGAAAATAGAGTGCTTAATTGAATCTATTCTTCATTTTATTCTTCATCAAACTATCTTTCTTTTTTCTGTTTGTCTTTTATAAATCTTCCCATTCTGTTCTCATAATGTGTTGTTCTTTCCTTATATTTTCTATTCTTTCTTTAAAATTGCTTTCATAAGTGTATGCAAACTCATTTTCAGTCTTTTCAGAGAATTCTATCATCTCAAGATCTTGAGTTGCTCCAGGGGTATTACCAATCTGAAACCAATTTATAAGTTACTGGCTTAGTTTAGAGATTGCTGCACCACACACATAATATACTTTGGGGGTTATTTTTCCCCTTCTCAGAGCCTGACACAGAGACCGTTGAAGGGTGGAGTTTCTTGTTCATTCTTTATACAGCTTTATGCAGAGGTCTCAGTTCCAGGGTTCCACTCAAAACCTCACCCGCTGTCTTCATGTGGGTGTTAAACCCAAGACTTTAGCTGTAGGGTCCGTTTCTGGGTCAGATAGCTCCTCTGTCCCCACCCCTTTGGCTACAGCTTTGACTCATACTCCATAGCTCTGGCTTTCTGTTGCCTCTGTTTCTAGCATCAGAGGGTTTCTTTTATGTTGGTTCAACTGTGTATTTTAAGGAATGTTTTTTACACTTAATCTAACTTTTTAGATATTTGTGGCTGGAGGGATCTCATGTTAGTTGAGTTGACTAAGCAAGCAGCAAGTAGTAGAAGCACAGTCTCTGGGATTTATTAAAACTTGTAAGATAACTGAGTCTCCTGGATGTTAGCACACTGCCAAAGTTCATTTTAATATCAATCATCCAGAAAATATTCTTGTTTTTCATTTGTAATTATACTTGATAGCCCTGCTTAAGTTCTTTACTTAGTTTAATGCACTTCTTAAATTCTGGTTCCAGTATTAAAGTAATTGGAAAAATGGAAATATTGTACATCGGTGTTTTTGCTCATTTCTCTCCCCAGGGATTGCTAGGGAAATGAGTCCAACAGACAATAGACAGAAGTTTGGCATATTCAGAATACAGTTATTTTAATTCAAAATTATGAAATGTGGGAAAGTGGAGAGGACACTGAACCGAGAAGTGACAGAGAAAGTGTGGAGTCACTCTGCCATTAACTGGATAACCACTTCTATCTCAAAGTTTTTGTCTGCAAAATAAGGGCATTGGACAAAATAACTTACAAAGTCCTTCTGCCTTTATATAAGTAGTACAGGTTTGAGGCAGAGTAAATTGGGAGGTCAGAAGTCTGTGTCACTTGAAAGCTCCTAAGGAACAGGAGTGTTGAGATTGGCCCCTGTTCCTGAAACCAGAGCCTCTCACTCTAACTTTCACAAAGCTTCATCTTAAACCTCTTTCCTTTGGGACTCTCTTGGAGTTCCCCTACCGTCTCGGTCCTTCTGAGTTTCTGCCATCTCTCTCTGTGGAAATGCATCTGCTCTCCTGGCTTAAATCAACACTTTCGCAGTCATGACTGTGTTCACCAAGGTCCTTGTCCCAATATCCTCTTGGGCTGATTCTGACTTTCCACTTACCATGTTAGCAGAAATGTCACATATGCACAATTCCTCACATCCTGCAGAGTGCCCCTCCTTGTTTCTGATGATTCCACCATGCTGAGTATGAACTTTAATTGATCTCACCTCTTCATTTTCTGAGTCTTAGTCACTTTTCTTTTGAAATGTTTCATGCAAATTTAATGCATTCAACATATAGTTTCTGAGTTAGATCAGGTACCACGCTGGAGGCAGGGATGAAATAAATGACAAGGAAGGCAGGCCCCTGACTCCACAAAGCTCAAAGCAGAAAAAAGCAGGAAAAGGCAATACCCATGGCAGGTGGTAAGTACTCTAGAAGAAAATAACTCCCACCCCAACTCTGTTTATCTGGAGAACATTAAAAGAACCCAGGAGGAGGACGCAACAAAAGACCTTTCTTCTGGTCTCCTGGCCTAGGATGTCGAGCCATGTCCCAGCAGTAATCAAGCGACACACAAGATGCACAAACCCATCAGACATGAGGGACACCGAAAGAAGACAGGGATCCTGCTCGCCACAAGGCTATCATAACATAGTGTATTTCAAGAAAATGGTGTGAACTGATTCAAGGATTTTGACACCCACATTGCCTGCACACTCTTACCAGGTTAACCCACAAAGGGACACCGGGGTTCTCCCCTGCACTATTGATAGCTCATAGGCGTTAATGAGATTCAGCTTACCCCATGGTGGGTATCATAGGTGGGAAGGGAACGGGACACTGGAGCAAGTGTGGCTCTGATTCCTCACACATTCCATGATTTGGCCATGAACGTGGGTGACTGCAATGAAATGAAGGTGAAGGAAGTCAGAGTAAGATGCTGGAGGCCCTGAGAGACCAGGTGCTCATGGAGAATTGTTGAGGAAAGAAGGCCCAAATTCTGGATGCCGTGAAGTCATGATCACAGAGTTGGCAGATGACACAGCAACTGAATAAACTAGCCATGTCCCAGGCGTTAAGGTAAAGCTGTGCTCTCCTGGAATCTGATACCAGGAGCTGGAGCCCAGCCCTTATTGGGAGAAAATGCATTTGCTGTTTTATTCCACATCCCAAAGAAGAGTCTACATAATTAAGAGACCGAGAATTACTTTTGGGACCTTCTATACTTACATAGCCATGAGATGTTGCCCCAAAGTCAATTTGCTTGATAAATCGGATGAGAAGGACCAGTGAACTCAAATGCTTGCATGTTTTTCAGACAGGATCCTAAATTCAGCTGTAATGACCAGACAGTAACAGGTTTGTTTTTTTTTTTTTCCAATTCTATTTGGATCTTGAAGAAGTGAAATGTCAGTTTGAGAAATTAAAAAAAAAGTGTGTATGTATGCATTGAAAAGGGAGAAGTGTAAGTAAGTCAGTCCTCTGAATTATAATGAATTTCATCCTTTTTATTTCAACAATTACACTTACCAGATATAAACTCAACTGTGTTTTTTTTTTTATTCTCAGAACACAAGCAAATAGGATATGACGACTTTCAGCAGAATGCTTTTCCATTCCTTCACCCAAAATTTCACTGAGTTTCTCTCCAGACCCACCTTCTTACACTGTAAAGAAAAATAGGCCATTAGCCTTTCTCTGGGGATATTTAAAATGCTTGCAGAGTGCCCTTCCCTGAGACTTATAAATCATTCATCCGAACCTGAGCTTGAGTGGCCTCTTCCATTTCAACCCCCTGTTATCAGCTCACTTCTCGTCTGTGCCCCCATCCTCTGCCCATTCCTTCAAGACCCTGTCATTCAAGCCCACAGGGCTTCGGGCTAAAGATTCTCGCTGAGACGTAAATCTCCATTTCTATAATCCACTGGCTATTGTTGAGAAAGATGTCAAGCCAAGAAAACAATTTTTTGAATACAAAACGCAAAATACTCTCATCCCTCTTGATGGTTAAAGTGCTTTTCTTTGATTGTAAGCTGCCTGAAAGGGAGAGGATAGGGACTTATCTTACTCTCCCCAATTCAACAACAGAAATTTATTGGCTCCCGGTTTTGCAGCTAGGAGAAGTCCAAAATCAAGGTGCAGCAACACGATGCTTTCCCCTGAGGACTGTGGGGCTCCGGGGCTGGCTGCCAGCCACCCCGACAGAAAAGGCCCTAGTCTGTCCTGTCACTTGGCAATGCCCATGGCAGTGTCTTCTCCATTTTCTTCCAGGTCCTATTCCTTCCAGTATCTTGCTCTTCCTGTGACTTTCTATTCCTATGTCTGACTTTCTTTCTGCTTATACAGGATGTCGGTCGCCAGATTAGACCCCCACCTGAGGCAGCAAGGCCACACCATAGCTGAGGTGACAGCTGGAAGAGATCCCATTCACAATGGGATGCAGACCAAGATCGAGCTCGCATGCAAATGGGGGTCCACAATTCAGCCCACCCCAGACTCCTATTGGAATGCCCAGGTACATCAGCGCACCTGGCCCTGCACTCAGGCCTTCCAAGAGCAGGCACCTGTTTGTAAGATGAAAAGGGCACTGCAGTCCTCAGATGGGAGTCTCCAGCATGCTCTCACCATAGCCTGTTGGGTTCAAAGGAGTCCTTGCCTTCAGATTGTGGGACCAAACTGGCCCAGTTTTCAGTAGAGGGCAAAAACTGTGAAGGAAAACTTTTAAAAATAAAAGGGTAGGCAGGAGTTCTGTGGTTCCTGGTTACTGAGATAGCATATTAACATTACACCTGTTTCTTGGTTGCAGGGCTTCAGGAGGCTGTATACCCTCGTGTCTTTTCAAAATCTCCACGTGGCTGTGCACTGCAGCTTTGCCCAAGCATGCTTGACCACAGAGCCCTCTCAGTTTTTGCATAATCTCCTGGGATGATTGTCTGGCTACACTTTGGCAGATCTACTCTCAAAGAGTCTTATTTTAGTGGGCCACGTCAGATAATAAATAAGCAAATAAGCCATAGAGTAAGCCAGGAGTATTTAATTAAAAAATACTACTAATGAAATACTCTACTTTCCTTTTCTGAGCTAAGGCTCTGAAGCCCCGTATGAATTCCACACGTAAGGAACTTCTGGAGGAACCCTCCCCATTCTTCCAGCACTCGGTGCCTGCACATGGCATGGCCAGGGCTGGGACAGCCTATGGCCAGATGATTCAGATATTAAAAAAAAAAAAACACTCCAACTCAGGTTGGAACCTCAGGAGGAAAAGAACAAGAAGGCTTTGTGACCTTTCAATGATGCACAAAAAGGATTGTAGAGACTTTGACACTCCCGCCCCTTTCTCCATTAATCCTTTTCAATTTGTTTTCATAGCGAGTGGAGGGTAAAAATGTTTACTCCTACTTGCCTCCAAGGAATTTTGAGAAGTTACTTCGGAGAACAAAGGGGAGAAAAAAAGCCTTGGTTCAACATTATGAGCAAATCTGAGGTGGTCGCAATTAAAAACAAAAAGCATTCGCTGGTATTTGCTTTCACATGTGCGGTAAAGTTTCATCCATTTCAGCATCAGAGTTCGCTTCAGCGACTTAAGCTGAAAATAACAAACGCATGTGTGAAAAGAAAGGACAGCGTGGAACTTTATGAGTTGTGGCTTATCTTCAGAACACACTCCATTTCCACACCCCCTCCCCACTTTTCTTTTACAAAGAAAAAGGGGTTGGTTTTCTTTTACAAAGAAAAGTCCATCATTAATCATCCTGCAAAATGTGAAAACCAACATCGCAAATAATGATATGTCTTAATGGACCGATAAATAACTTGCATGGACACTGCAGGCAAAAAAATAAATAAATAAAAAAGACAGAAAGAAAAGAATATGCTTTTATCCAGCTAATGAAAAGAAAACAAACCCTTATTATCAGCTCTCAATAGAGGATTAGCAGGCACTCAGCAGAGAAGCCTAGGAGAGTCTGGCATTCCTGAGAGGCTCATCTGGTTCTCAAAAGGAAGAATTTCAGATCCCATGAACTCCCACCTTCCCCGTTGCATGATTGCAAGGCTTATGCACGCAGATATGGCTGCTCTGGTCTATATTTGCAAAAAAAGTGAGAAAGGGCCAGAGGTTGGGGTTGGAGAAGAAGATGAAGGAAGAGCTGATCGAAAGACTTCCATTCCTTAAGTAAGACCTCCTTGCCCCCTGACCTTATTCTTTTCCTTGAAGGAACTAGAAAGACATATCTGAGACATGATTTCGGAAGGAGAGGTGTTTTGGGTTGAATTACACCCCTGAAAAGATATGTGGGAGTCCTAACTCCCAGTCCTTCAAAATGTGACCTTCTAGGGCCATTGCAGATTGACTTAGTGAAGATGAGGACATAATGGAGAAGAATGGGACATTAATTCAATATGACTGGGGTCCTTATAGGAAGAGAAGAAACACAGAGAGACACACAGGGAGAAGACCACGGGATGGTGGAGGCAGAGTAGGGGCATGTCTCTTCAAGCCATGGTCCTTAGTGACAGTAGCTCTAAGAATCCATTATAGGGGGAAAGGGAGCAGGTCTCTGGAGTGAGTCACACCTTTACTCTGTTAATCTTCAACTCCATAGGTGGAGACAAGAGCATCCTGAAATTGGGAAAGGTAAGCATTTGGGCTACAGGTTACATATCCTGTTGCAAAATAAATTTCAGTCCCTCTATGGGTGGAGTTAAGGACAAAGGACCTTTACTTCCTGTCATGCTTATCGCTAAAACCCTCTGTTTCTTGTTTCAGCACTGAAGTTCCTTAGGCCAACCAATCGGGGTCAATGATACTGTCTTCAGAGTTATTGATGCTCTGGATGAGTTTCACCACAGGGAGCCACTTTCGGTGTTGGTTTGAAACTCGTGTACCCCACAAAAGCCATGTTCTTTAATCCTCATTCACTATTACTGGGTGGAATCTTTTTTATTGTTTCCATGGAGATGTGAACCACCCAACTGTGGGTGATACCTTTTGATTAGGCGGTTTCCATGGAAATGTGTCTCCACCCATTCAAGGTGGGGTTGCCTGTGGAGCCCTTTAAGAGGCAACCATTTTGGAACAAGCTTCAGAGCCAACAGAGTCCAAACAGCCAGAGATCTTTGGAGATGAAGAAGAAAAATGTCTCTAGGGGAACCTCAGAAAACAAGAAGCTGGTAGAGAAACTGGCAAGTGTCACCATGTGCCTTCCCAACTGATACAGATGTCCAGACGTCAGACCCCAGCAGATGCCAGCCACATGCCTTCCCAGCTAACAGAGGCACCAGCATTTCTCAAGTGAAGGTAACCTCTTGTTGGTGCCTTAATTTGAACATTTTCATGGCCTTAGAACCGTAAACTTGCAACTTAATAAATTCCCTTTTTTTTAAAAGCCGTTCCATTTCTGGCCTATTGTATTCTGGCAATTTTCACAAACTAAAATACTTTCCTTGTTGTGATATGATGGGAGGAAGAAATCCACCCTGCTATAGGACAAAGCCTGAGCATCTTATGACTCAGTGTCTTAGTTTCCTGGGGCTGCCATAACAAATTACCATGCACTGGGGGACTTCAAGCAGCAGAAATTTTTTTTCTCATCATGCTGGAGGCTGAAAGTTTGAAATCAGGGTGCTGGCAGAGTTGATTCCTTCCAGAAACTCTGAGAGAGAAACTGTCCCTTGCCTCTCTCCCTGCTGCTGGTGGTTGCCGGCCATTCTTGGCATTCCTTGGCTTGTAGATGCACCCCCTCCAACCTCCATCTCTGCCACCTCCTGGTCTTCTCCTTTCTGTGTGGCTTCAGATCTTTGCTTGGTCTTTTTATAAGGATACCCATTGCTAGATTCAGGGTCTACCCTAACCCAGAGTGCCCTCATCTGAACTAATCACATCCACAAAGACCCTATTTCCAAAGGGTAACATCTGGGTTTCTGAGAGGACAAGAATTTGGAGGGGCACCATTCAACCCAGGACATCCCGATTCTTCTACTCCAAGATGGAATGCCTCCAAACTTCAAATTGCTGTTTTTATAAAATTGCCAATATCACCTTGACAAAACAAAAAAGAGGGGAGGGGTCTCCGCTAAGCTCACTGGGTTTAAAAGTTATTGCCTGTGGCTCAGAGAGTAATCTACAAGAGAATGTGGAGCAAATTGTCCCATGCAAGTCTACTGTCTGCATTAGCACGCAAGTGTGGTCGAGGGCCTTTGAGACCAGGAGGGACGGAGGAGCCAGCCTCTCCCCATGTTCCCTGAAGAAGGAGGAGGAGAAGGGAGCAAGAAGGCTCAGAAGTCCCTGGGGATTTGCAGAGATGGAAACAACCAGAAGCCCTCTCAGGGTCAGAACCACAATCAAGACCCCCAAGACCAGCAGCAAAAAGTGAATCTATCACCTTCCGAGGAAGGTAGGTTCTGCTGACTGCAAGGCTTTTGTTTTACCAAGACAGTTCACAAATTTGGCCGAGAGAAGAATGCCTTGAAGCAATAGTAGAGAACTATCTGTCCTCAGTATCAGTGGTAGACACTGAGTAGAGACAGATATCTATCGTGTCTGCTGAGAAGATATCGCTGAACTGAGAACTATCTGTCCTAAGTATCAGTAGTAGAGCTATCTGTCCTCCCCCACTCCCCCTGGGTAGGGCTGGTCTTTCTCATTCGTCAAACCTCAGTTTGGAAAATGCTAAATCATTAGCCACTCTAGGGGCACTGATAGGTCTTGCTCTGGTTTTGTAGCTATGTAAAGTTCACTAGAAGTTTTGGTAAATGGTAACTTGAAAAGAAGGAGGAAGGGGTGGAAGATGGTCCTGCACCTTCAAAAGAAATGTGGGGGGAGAAACCTGCACGCTCCCTTTCCACTCCGCTTCCCCTTCCCCATGAAGAAGCATTTTAACACAGACCTTGGCTGTCTTAGATAAGGCTTCTTGACACTACAGGGGACTTCTGCCTTGGTTAGATTTTGGCCAGTTCTGTACTTCCTGCCCCCCCACCCCCACCCCTGCTGGCTCTCAGTGGAAAGCACCTACCACCTACTTGATGGTAACCACACCAAGAGTTCACAAAGGAAGGAAGTCAGCTCACACAGGGCCAACACGTGGTCTGAGTGAGTCCTCATTTCCTTTTTACTTTCTTGCTTGTACTCATTTAAAAATCATCTTTTGCTCCCTTTTTTTAACCCTAAGGCTGACATGGAAAGAATGTGTTTAGTTTGCAGTGGCACCAGACATTTGAGGGTGATTCATATGAACTGGGCTGCTGGCTTGCATAGGGGCAGGGAACATTAGCTAAGGGAGCTTGCTATAAATTTTCATTTCAATTAAATGATTTTGAGCTGACAACGAAGAATAGAGACTCTCAGTATCAGTCTTCAATTTAGTAGTTTGGGTTTCTATAGCCAAGTGGATGGGTTTATGCTTGTGAGCAGAAGGGGAAGATGGAAAAAGCAGAGTGCACAGACAGATAAAGGATTTTTGATTGCAAGTCGAGGTAGCTCTATGATAGCACTACCCCAAGATTCTCAAGGATGCTCAGGGAAGCCCTGGCCCTGCAAAACAGAGCTACCCATGCTTATTCATCAAGTGGAAAGGAAAAACCTCCAGAAACTTCAGGACATCTTAATTTGGAAAACTGAGCTTAAAGAACTTCCATGAAATCTTGGCTCACTTGCTCCACATCTCAAAGCTCAGAGTTAAACAGATCTTGTTTGTGTTTCCAGCAGGAGGCAGGTTGATGGACTGAAGAAAAGATCATTCCATCTGGCTTCGTAAGAATCAGAGTCCTATTTAGGTGTGAAAAGGGCTTCCTTCACCTAGTGCCTGGTACAATGAATCACTGATGAAGCTCTTCTCCTCAGATGCCTAGACCTGCCCTTCTAGACATCCTTGATTCTTAGCATTCTTCAGTAGATGTGCATGAGTTGCTTTCCTAATAAAGTCAGTCAGAGGTGGTTTCTTTTCTTGGAACCAAAGAACCCTGCCAGTGACTGTTGGTTTTTGTCTTAGTTTCCTTTGGCTTAATGCAACATGAATTTATTCTCTCTAGAAGTTCTGGAGGCTGGAAGTCCAACATCAGCTTCACTAGCTCAAAATCAAGGTGTCAACAGAGCTGTGTTCCCTCCAGAGCCTCCAGGGGAGAATCTTGCCCTTGCATCTTCCAGCTTCTGCTGGCTGCCAGCATTTGCTGGCTTACGGCCACATCATCCATCTCTGCCTCTGTGGCTCACATTTCCTTCTCCACTTTTGTGAGTGCAGAATCTGCCTCTGCATCCCTCTTTTAAGGTCATGTGATGACCTTTAGGGTTTTGTGATGATATTGAGGGCCCTTCTACAGGACCATCTCCCCATCTCTAGATCTTTAACTTAACAACAACTACAAAGACCCTTGATGTGGGTTGAATTGTGTCTCCTAAAAGGTATGTTGAAGGCTGAATTCCCAAAACCTCAGAATGTGACCTTATTGGGAAATAAAGTCATTACAGATGGAATGAGGTAAGTTCAAATGAGGTCATGCTGGAGTAAGCTGGGCCCTTCATCCAATTTGTCTGGAGTCCTTGTAAGAAGGGGACAGGAGGTACAGACAGATGAGGGGAAGGGGCCATGTGATGACGGAAGCACAGCCTGAAGCCCAGGGATTGCTGGCAAGCCAACAGAAGCTTGAAAATGGCAAAGAAAAATTTTCTGGTATGAATTTGGATTCTCTAGCTTCCAAAACTGAGAGACAGTAGATTTCTGTTGACTATTCCAGTTTGTGGTGACTTGTTTTACAGCAGCCCTGAGAAATGGAGACAACGTTTTTTCCAATTAAGATCACATTTACAGGTGATTTATGGTGAATAATGGCCCCTGATTCCATTGGGGCCATTATCCAATCTACCACAATTGTCATCTCCCAGGTTTGTCTTTTCTATATATGCTTGAGACTCTTTGGACGATGAAGCTTAAAATGCTTGTTCTGCCAACCTCATGGACCCTCCTAAGTACCAGTAGGCACGACATCTGGACAGGAAACAAACAAATAACAACAGGGGATTACCAGGAACCTGGGACTCCTGGCACCTGCTTGGCTTTTCTCCACCTTTTGTATTTATGAGTTCCTGCCTCTCCAGAGCTGCAGCGAGAGGTACAGAGCAGCTCATGTGCTTTAGACAGGAAAAGCTTCTGACCTTCAGAAGGGGAAACCTCCCAAGTGAATGTGTGGTTTTTCTCCATAGCTAAATTGAGCACAATATGTTCAGAAACGTTGGCCCAAACCTTTCCTATTAAAAGCATTTATATTGTTATTCTTAAACGGCTTTGAAGACAGCATATTTAACAAGGAGCCGTAACTATGCATTATTTAGATGCATATTTCTGCTGAATCCCCACCACCACCATAAATATTGCCAATGAATTTGGTGTTTAAGAACACATATATGCATATTAACCATGGGGCATATATTCAACCTTCTCTGTAAAAGGCTGTTATAAAAATGTATGTTTCAGAGTTATAAAATATTTTTTGTTTCTTTTGGCTTATGCAGATTTCTGGTACTAATGCCTTTTATTGTTAACCTTTATACGTAATAATAGTGCTTGTTTTTATCTGTTAAAATGTGACTATTGGATGGCTTCCGTGGCTCAGCAGGCAGAGCTCCGACCTGCCGTGCTGGAGGTCTGGAGTTCGATCCCTGGTGCCTCCTGCCCATATGCAAATTAAAAAAAAAAAAAAGAAAGAAAATGTGACTATTTCTGTGTAACATTTATTAAATAAAAATGCAATAAAGTTGGTAATTTTCAGTTGCTCTACTTCTTGTCAGCTCATTCTTTAGCAAGCTCTCTGGAAGAAAAATGTGTCTTTCCAGTATAATCTAAAATTTGTTTATCAAAGACCGAAACAAAAAGAAATGGAGTTGTTTCTTATTTTGTTTGAATTCAAAAAAACCTACAAAACTACAGGACCAAACAGCAAAGCTGAGAGAGTGGAAGTATTGTAAAAACAACCACTCATCCTGGAAGCCAAAATACTGTCGGCCCAGAGAGCGTTATCAGTGGAAAGACTCATTGGGACTTCAGATAAAGGGAATTTTCAATTACAATGTGTCACATGTAAACTGAGTGGTCAGGCAGCCTTCTCCATCAGTGTAGGGTCTGTGGCCCCCCAAAATCTAATGGATTCACTTATTCATTCATTCATTCAACTGATATGAAAGATAAAACTGTGAACAAACAGGCAGGGTCTGTCTTCATGGAGAGACTTCCTTGTGGGGGAAACACATTTAGACCTTTTGGGCTCTTATGATTTGAAGAATAAATGATGTGGTCACTACCTCTGAGTTACAAGGGAAAGAGGGGCGTCAAGAAGGTATTCAGGGTCTTTGGCTTGTGCAACTAGAAGGGTAGCCATGTCACGAGCCAAGGAAGAAGATGAGGCCTGTTGGGAGGAAATCATCATTCTATAGGTTGTAAAGTCACGACTACCCTGGCATACACAAGCCTGTTGGAAAATAAGCTGGAGGCTTCTTGCTAACTTAAAGGCCGGCTGTTGGGAGCTGACCTAGTGTCAGCAAAGACAGGTCCGTGTGCCCTAGACTTTCCATCCACCTCAACTTGTATGGTCCTACGGGCCCTACCGTGTTCACGTGGTCACTGCGGCTTCCTGTTGGCAGTGGGGCCACTCCAGGCCATCTGCTCCCTTAGAGAACAGGTCTCATGGGCTTCGTGTGTCCGCCATTTGCACTTTGGCTTATGCAGACCACCACGCGTTCCTCCAATTCCGGCAGAAGGTAGAGGCAGGAGAATGTTAGCAAAGACAGGTCCAGGGGATGAGTGAGATAACCAGGGGTGGGCACTGAGCAACAGACAGGACATAATTTTTCATCTGTCCTCTTATTTCTGGAGAGTAGATGTCCCCAAAGTGAACATGTGAGATCAAAGGGTATGTTTATTTCCGATTTTGATAGATATGACCTGATCATTTTCTCGAATACTTGGAGCAACTGGCCACCCATCAGCCTTAGGCAGAAAGACATGTTTCTCAGGAACCTGATGGTAGAAAAGAACACCTCATGTTATCTTCGTTTTCCTTTTCACAACTGTTAGGAGAGTTAGGCATCAGGTTTGTTTCTGATCTGCATGTCCTTCTTACTGAAATGTCTGGACTTGGTCTTTGGCTATGCTTTCTCTTTGATAATGTCCTATCAAGTTGTGGGATCTGTTATATTAACTTTTTTGTCTGGCACGTGCTAAAATGTCATTTTTCCTTTGATTCAGTTTAAGTTGTCTTTCACCATATGATGTGGGTATTTTGCCAATATGTTTTATTGCTCCCTATGATTTCCTGTCAAAAGTAGTAAAGTCTCCCCACATATAACATCCCTATTTCTCTCAATTCATTAAATTTTCTTTGTGTTTAGATCTTGAATTATTCAAAACATAGCACCGTTTTCACAATTATCCCTAAAGACAACTTACAAAAACTTAACAGAATTTGGCATGGTTGAAACAAATATACTCTGAGCCAGGATCTTCTATGAAACTATCTTATTATTAAAAAAAAAAAAAAAATTCCGAGCAGAATTGACATTTCTATGATTCTTAAAGATTGATTATGAGAAATGTTATACTCATCCATGCGTACTGTTTTATCTATGAAACAAATGGGCTCACAGATCCTACTCACTTGAGGCTGGCTTTCTCCCCAGACACCATTCAGGCTCCATCCCACGGACCCTTGATGTCACCTTTGAACAAATATCAGCCATTTCCCCAGGGCAGCCACCTGCTCTGCCCTCATTTCCACGGAAGCCATTTTCCCTTCTTCTCCCTAAGCCAGCCTTAGGCAGAGAGGCTCAGTCAGGTCTCAATTTTGAGCATCCTCTTCTCTGCAAGGTTGTTTTTAATTTTGCTCTCCTGTTTTAAAAGCAATATCTAGTCAGAGTTAAAACACAAAAAAGCTGTAAGAAGTAAGCAGCTTGGCTCATGAATGAACACTGATGCAGCCTCCACGGCTCCTGGCTCCTCTTCCCCTACCTGAGAGCCACCTCTCCCTCTGCCCAGCCAGGGCTCTGGGGTGGGGTGGGAGAAGTGACCCCAGCAGCTGCAGGGGCTGGTCCAGGGATGGGCTCCTGACCCAGGTGGAGATATAAACAAGGCCGACCTTGAACACTGGGTTGGCTTCCCAGCTTCCTGACTTCCTGTCCCTAAGGATGTCTGGAGGGGACTCACCTGCGCTAGGTGTGGCTAGAGAGAGTTCTGGAGCCACTGCTGCCACTGAGCGTCCAGGGGAGGAGGCAACCCAAGACCCGTGGCACGTACTGAGCTGGGAAGAGTCAAGGGGACCTGGGCCAGCCGAAGAGCCCTACCTACTCCAACTGTTCTGTTGCAGAACCAACCATTTCCCTCTCTCATGTGCACTCTCATTTTAAACTGGATTGAGTTGAGTTTTCTCTTGCCCATAAGCAAAATAACCACACATGCATACATGTGTGCACACTCAGGTGTATGTGGGTGTGCAGTTTGGCACACATCCTTCTGGATCTTTTTCTTTGAACATGCACACATGCATGCTATTTTTTTTTCCAGCCCATAATTACGCTGTACTCAATGTTGCAATTTTTTCCCACTCAACAACATATAGCATGCACATACTTCAGCATTAGAACAAAGGAATCTTTCTCATTGTTTCAATGGCTCCTTATAATCCCATGGTATAGATCTTACATAGATTTTATGTAATTTATTTATTCAACCCTGTACTGATAGATATTAAATGGTCTCCTACTTTTCATTACTACAAATGACGCTACATCCTTATTTCTATAGCTTCGTGAATGAATGCAGGCATTTCGATAGAGTAGCTGCTACATGGTGAAATGTCTGGACTGGAGGGTAATTGACTTTAAACGTTAGATATTGCCCAAATTCCTTTGAATCATTGCATCCATTTACTTTTTTTTTTTTTCTGAATGAGCAGGCACCAGGAATCCAACCCGGGTCTCTGGCATGGCGGGTAAGAACTCTGCCACTGAGCCACCGTGGCCCGCCCAGCACCCATCTACTTTTGCATGAGCGGTGTTTGTGAGAGCTATTTCTCTCTCCCATTGTCTCTCTGTTTTTGAGTGTGTATGAGTGGGTATTTGTGTGCTTATGTGTACATGTGTTCTGCGTACATTTAATCCCTTCAGTCTTTTATCATGTAAAAAATTCCAATTTAAGAGGTAGGCTATTTTTTTGCTAAACTCAGTTACATTGTCACAGATGTAACAATCTTTGTTTTCCAAAGGATTATCTATATTTTCATATGAATAGTTACAAAATATTTTTATCAGTCCCAAAAGCATTTTGAAAGATAGTTATGACCCTGGCTACAGGGAGCCTGATAAGTCATTCCTATTCTACCTTCTAACGTCTTCTGTCCTGGTACCCACTAGTTGGTGATTTGAAAGGCCTGGTGCTATTAGCTTAGAAATCCCTTCCATTTGTGAAGATGCTGACCAGAAGACAGCACCTGGAGTAAATGTTGATTGGGTTATTTCCAGCAACCGGTCAGTTTTTCCAGGACATGTGCCAGAAGAGCTTGGCTTCTAAATATATTCTGAATAAGAAATCGAGGGTATGAGAAGGTGCAAAGTGGACTGAACAGAATGCTAACGGCAGGGTTAGTGATCATGAGAATAAAGCAGGTTCCGTCCCCCTGTCCCCACTGTCCCTTATTCCCGGGACAGAGATCCAGAGAGAAGCAGGGCTTGGCTGAGCAAAGCCTTCTGCTACTGATTTGCAAGAATCTGATTGCACATCAGTGATCCAGAAAAGAAGGCACATCTTTTAAAAGATGAGATCGATTTTAATATATCGTAAAGGAAAAAAATTAATTAAAAAATCCAGTGGATAGTTTTAAATATGGAGAAGAAATCAGGCAACATTTGCATAATTGTAAAATATATTCTCATCAAACGGATGGGCTAATGCAAAGAAAATCTGCTGCATCGTTTGGAACTGCTCTTACAAAACAGAAATGCTTAAGTATCGCCAAAATGTAACATTTTGGCCCAGAGCCAGAGATACTAAGGAGGGAAAGCCAGCAATCGTATTTGCAAGTGATTAAAATTGTATAGCTATTATTAACATAGGCAACATTATCAACTTACAATCCTATCCGTTCTCTCTCCTCTTCACTGACCAGCTTTTCTCCCTGCCTCTGGGCCTTTCCACGTGTTGTCCTGTGCCACAGGTGCCCTTGCCCACACACTGAGCTTCTCCTTTCCTTTAGGTCTCAGCTTAACTATCACTTCCACAGAGAACCTCCCTTGACTACACTCTCAAAGGGGCATCCCTGCAGCGTTCTCTGTCCCAGTTGTATTTTCTTTACATCACTTTTCCAATTAATCATTTTTTAACTTAGTTGCTTATTTCTGTTTCCACCAGACTTGAAGCTGGATGACGACACACTCTCAGCCTGGCTTGTGCACTGCTGTACCCCAGTGTCTGGAGCTGTACCCAACCATTGAATTAATTAATTTGATCTATGATGTCTTAAGCATGTCCCTGCTTCTTTCTTGGCCCTCTGCATTCCAAGCCCTCTTTCTCTGATCTGTTATTCTTCAGCATGTTTGTTGCCTAATAACCCCCAGGTTTCCACACATCAAATTAGTGCCTTGGGTGGGTGGTCTGGCAGCCCCTGGTCATTGGCTTTGAGGGCCAAAGACTGGCCCTGTCTCACCTGGGGCACCAGCCCAGGCCCTGGGCTACAGCTCTTCCCCGTTCCCTAGACCCCTGGATGGGGAGAGCGTACTCGGAAGTAGGAGGGAGGGCAAATATTTCCATATAAGGAATGATGGCACAGTTTGGGCTTGAGTGGGTCAGTAAGGAATGTAAGACTTTCTAGAAGGTGGCACAGCCAGGCTCTGCTTTCGGTCAGGCGTCCCATTACATACGTCTGTCGGGACATCCTTTCTATGCTGGACTCCAGTATCTGACTGCCCAGTGTTGTTAGGCAGAAAGCTGGGGAGGAAATCGTGCTTGTCCTCCCTCCTGTGCTTAGGAGAAACCTATCTGCATGGGGAAGATGGGGGTGTGGGTCTTCCTTGGGTCTGCCGGGCAGTTGGGGGTGGGGAGGGTGTCTTCTCTAACCCAGTCCCCATTCTCTGTCCAGAAATAGGCGCGCAGTGAGGAAGTTGCCTGATTGCAGATGGCAAGTGTCCCAGTGAAGCAGGTGGCTTGCATCTGAGCCAGCAAACACACACAGCAATAAAGCAGTTTCCATTCAGGCATGGAAGTCTACTTCCAAGGGAGCCCCAGTTTGCGTAGGGTAGAGGGCTCCAGGAATGGGAGAAAAGAACGTTTGTAGAAATTGTCCTGGTTCCAAATAAAACCCCAAGTCACTTGGCTTTGAATGGACGGAGCGTGAAAGCAGGTTAATCTGCTGTCAGTTGGAAAGGTGAGTTCTCCAAGTGGATTAAAGGCCTGGCGCAGAAGCACCTGGGAGGGGCTTCGGGGGGGTGACAGGCTTTTTACTGTCCTGTCTGCTTCAACCTACAAAAAGCCACCACCTAATCACGGAACACCCCCTTGGTGGGGGGAGCAGGGGCTCGGCTATGAGCCATGTGCCAGGGGCCATGTCCCAGGGACTGGTGACATCCATCTGGGAGAAGGCAGCAGGGCTACATGGAAGGACCCAGGGCCAAGGGCAGGCCATGGCACTGATTGGACTTTCTGTAGCCCACGAGTGCAGGCACAGCAGGAGAATGTTGGAGAACTGAAACTGAGTGGGCACCACTCTCACCTGTCCGGCCCCTCCCCCAGGAGAAGCAGACCTGGAGATACCTTGGGGATTCATGATGGAAGCATCTCAATTGTTTCTGCATCATGCACAGCCCCTGTGCTGGTTTTCCCTTGGCTAAGAATGTTCTTAGTCCCCCCCTTGGCAAGAGACCTTAGTCAAGGGGCAGCCCAGGATACGCTTGAAAGTGGTGGGTTCTCTGCCAGATGCTCCTAAATGACCAGTTCCTAAGACACCGGGCTTTCAAAGAGACAAAGAGTTTATTTTGTCTTTGAGAGCAGGAGATCAGATGGCCTACTGGCCTAAAAATCTGCCTCCCCAAACTACAGTAACTGTGATAGCTTTACAGGATCAACAAATGGACAGATTTTAGGATAACAGCTCGGGATAAGGAGGTTAGAGGTGATCCAATTATTGAGCATGCACAAACGGATTACATGCTTCGTCACAGGACGCATGTAAGAAAAATGGCAGCCTTAATATGATGATGGATGTGATTTTAGTGTTATAATGAGATAAGAGTCGCTTGTAGGTTAAAGTCTGAGCTGCTGCACATGTCAGGTGGGCCTGTTTAGGTTAGAGCCAGCTCTGTCTAGCAAGACTGCTTTGGAATTGGGGTGGGTTAGTTCTGGGCTGTCCCAACTCCCTTCATTGATAAACTTTAGGGGCTGTCTTTGTGATCATAGGACTCCAAAGTTGAAAAGCAGGAAAAGGGGGTACGCATGGGGGTCAGTCACAAGGTTTTGACAATCATAAGATAAAGGCTATCCAGTTATATCATCATTGTCAGATCAAGGCAGTTGGATCTCAATTCCGAAATTTCAGGTATTTCCCTCTGGCTATTCTAACCTACAAGAAAGTAAAAAGAAGTATCTGTACAGTGATTCAGTAATCATACTCATTTGTTAATTCCTAACTTCTTGGCTACACTGGGGAGCAGAGAGCCAGGAGGAGGCTCAGCAGCAAAGGGTGATGCCCATGGAAGGGGCAGCTGGAGCAGATAGGTGCAGGATGGGTGACCCCTGCCACTGAAGAGACACGGTGAGGGCCTTGCAGCTTCTCCCTAGGGTGGCGGTATCTCTCAGGGAGAGCCGAACACCTTTCCTTCCTCTCTCTCTCCCTCCTTCCATCTTTAACCTCCTTCTTTCCTTCCACCCACAAGCATTTACTGAGCACCTACTATATACCAGGGCTGGATTGAGGTGCTGGGGATACAGTAGTGAACAAAAGCGTATGATTCCAAATAAAATCCCAAGTCGTTTGGACACTTGGCTTTGAATGGATGAACCAGGTGGTAATCAAATAATCAAATAAACAGCTATTGGGCCATCTCGGAGTGATAAGTACTATGAATAAAAGGAAGCAGGTTTAGGTTGAGGGAGCGAAAGCGAGACCAACTGCGGGGTGGCCTCTCTGCGAGGGACAGTGGAGCAATCGGCATGTTCCACTCAGGGTCCCTGCGGGAACTTGACTCGGGACAGCTAACTCCTGCCAGGGCTTCGTGGGCCTGGACGGTGCGCAGGGCCCCCCTGGGCAGTCTGCAGGAGAAGGAAGAGGCTTGTGTGGCAGGCCAGGGGGTTCTGGGGGCGGCTGTGGGGCTCTCTCTAGGGCTCCCCTGCCTTGTGGAGCTAGCTTCTGCAGCCTCCACGAGGGCTCAGAACAAATCTGTGTCTCCCCCCAGCACCCTGGCCCACCAGTGTCCCAGGGAGCACACCCAGGAAGCACTGCCTTGGCATGCAGGGCCACGTGGGACTCCCCAGGAAGACCTGGTATGTCCTCCAGTGCTGACATTCAGCACAAGGCATGGAGCCAGGCTGGCTGGCCACCACCCTAGCCAGCCACTAGCTCAGCGGGCCACCAGCCCAGCCGGCCACCACCCCAATGGGCCGCCACCCCAGCCAGCCACTAACCCAGCACTGGCAGAGTTTAAAAATAGCCTTCTCGGCGCTGCCCGCTTGCTCCTGAGCCTCTTGCATTGGATCTGTCACACTGTTTTATTCTGGAAACACTAAATGTGAGTGTTCACAGTACACGTTACAGCCATCAATAGGGACATTAGGTCAAAGACAGACAGATTTGTAGTGCACTGAAAAGGGTATTTTAAGAATATGGAGTAGAACCTGGGGAGACCCGGAAAGCTGCAAAGGAAATGGGTTCTCAGCCTCAGGGTGTGCATCGGAGGGGTGGGAGGAGCGACGGGGAACCAGGTCAGGAAGTCTGGGGGAGGGAACCTGGGGAGGGAACAGGCAAAGTCCTCAGTCATGGACATGCAGAGATCACGGCAGGAAATAGCACAGCCTCCCGGCAGCCACTCCAGAAACACATCCACAAACTCCACTTACAATTCACAGCTTAAAACTAACACAGGAAACCCTCGTCTGGACCTGCCCCACCTCCACCCGCCAAGCTCTTCTAGTCTTTGCCTGCATTCTCACCTTTGAATCCAAAAGGAAACAAAGAGAGAGAGTGAGAGAATCTAGAAAACATTTATTCAATAAATATTTACCGAATGCCTGCTACGGACGGACCAGCTCTGTTGCAGACACTACAGCAGGGAATAAAAGAGCGCTGCTCTCTGTTGGAGTTTATACTCTGGGGCGGGTCTGACAGGAATATAGATAAGAATCTATAATAGGTGTTAAAAGAAAAAAAGTTGTTTTGCATTTAGGATCTTTCACAGCTTCGTTGATGATTCATGAATCAGGCAGCATCCCGTTCAGAGAACAGAAGATGCCCCAAGGGCTGGGAGGGGTGGGGTGGGGGTGGGGTGGGAAGGTGAAGCTCCTATAGGGCCAGTGCAGAAGCCAGTGAGGAAATGCTCTGATTGGCTGACGTTAATTTTCCATTTTACTTAGTGGGGAGTCTTACAAAGCGGGGAGCAGGTGCTTGCTTAGGAATGAGGAAGTTAGCTGGAGGTAACTAATGGACTGTATTTAAATTTGGTTTTTTGGGCAAGCACAGCATTTACAGAAAATAGAAACTAGCTTAGGGTTTTGGTTTTGCTGATGTTGGGCTTAGCCAGGGCACCTCCATGTTAGGCCTATGAGATTTTACTGGTCGTAAGCCGAGTGGTGATAGCACTGGGATGAAACATAAGGCAGAGTAGACAGTAAGGAGAGGAGTGGGGGAGGGGAGAGACCAAACACTCCGTCCCTGGGAATGGCAGACACCAGGGCCTGTGAAATCCCTTGGGAATCAGAAAAGAAGTGAGCTCATCAGACAGATGTTTCACTGCATTTCTTTGGGCAATTTGGAATCCCCGATAAAAGCCCGAATCTGATGCTCAAAGAAGCAGCTATAGAACCTCATCTTCACTTACCATCACACATGACAATTCTGAGGAAAAATTGGAATATCCACTGCCCTGCTGTAATATCTTAGAGTTACTGGCACCTTCTAATGAATGACTGACACACTTATCCAAGTTCCAGGCTGATTTTTCCTCCCCTCCCCAATATTCTTTAGTTATCTTGAACAGATTCAAAGGCAGTGGGTGGAGTCGAATATATAGTTCTAGTTCCCGCCTTTAACTAGAAAGACACCTTCATTTCAGAGCAGGCCACTTTAATTCAGCACTTCCTTTGGAGGGCTGGGTCTGCACCAGGGAGAGATGCAAAGGTGGGTGACATGGTGGCACCCTCCCTGCCCACTGCAACCTGCATCCCCAGTGGAAGTCAGGGTAGACTTACCTGCAGGGCATTGGGGCGTGGACCTCAGAGCCTTCCAATAACACGGAGCTTTTGGGGTCCCCGAGAGTTCCTAGGAACTGACTGTGCTAGTAGAAATTGTGATTTCCATTTTGCATGGACCCAACAGAAGCCTTTGGCCACTTTTTGCATGTCCCCTTGGGTCTCTGCACCCTTCCTACATCCTATTCCATATTATCACATATCCTCAAGCCTTCTAGCCCTTCCACAACCCCATCCTCATTTTTGCACATGACCCAGAATCTTAAAGAGGAATCTGAGGAGTGAAGAAGCAAGAATTCCCTCAACTTCCTGCCTCCTGACATGAATCATGTTTTATATTTCTCTCCTCTCTTTCTCTTCCGTTTCCTGCATGTGGCATGGCTACTTGCTCCTTGGAAGCCTTTGGTCTCTTCTCTCCTGTCCTCCAGGATACCCTCAAATCCTGCTCCCCCTTCTTACCTGTTTTTCCATCTCTTCCCACCCAATGGAGGCTTGCTCCTGAAAAGCACATTCACATTAGTGTCATCCTAAAAGAACAAGTGTGCTTGCTCACACCACATGCACACACACACACTCACACACACGTACATACTCTCACATGTGCACACTGTCAAAGCCACTGCGACAGACTAGATCACTCAGCCAAGGGGATCAGATAAAACATTTGGGGAGAGTACAGAAAAATAAAGCCTCTCCTGGCTCAATTTACTGGAATGACTTGTTGAAGTAGGCAAAGAAGGACCTCCTGGGAGAAAGAAACGTCACCGTTTTCATTTTGTTTCCAGAAGCCTCAGGACCACCTCGAAAGGAAGGTTTATGACTGGTGGAAAGAAACCTTGGCTGGGTTATTTCCCCTACTTTATTTAACCCTGACCCCCTCCCACCCAACAGTCAGGACAGGTCAGTTTGGGATGAAGGCACACTGCGTAAATGCCTTTGAAGGCAGTGAAATCGATGGGTGGGTGGACGGCTGTAACCCAGACAAGTGAGATACAAGGTGGGCATATAAAGTGGACAGGATGGGGAGGGGTGTAAAGCCTGGGGAGGAGGAAAGGGGCTGCTTCATCTTACACATCCTTCTGCTCACTGCACTGAATGACTTGTTTCCAAACTCACTGAAACAGAGACTCATTATAAGGTGAACTTTCCTGCTGTCATCATCCAACATCTGTGCCAGGTGCAGACCTGAGTGTCTTCCACGCACCCCCTCCTCCATAAACCCAGTAGCCCAACTTCTGGGGAGGGAATTCCCTCTTCTCATTGCAGTAGGGCGTGTAGCATCCCAGGACAAATTGTATTGACTGGGGGTGGGGGTGGGGGTGGAATCAATTCCAAGTGCTTCTAGGACCCTGGGATTCATATGCAGTTAATTTGTTTGGTAGCTCACATTGCAGGGTCTCATTTCACATTCAGATGGAATCCATATTCCGCACAGAATAATACTTTATCTCTATTTGTTTAAATGGTGCAAGCAGAGGTATAATCCTAAACATCTGCACATGGTTTCCATTCTCTTATCTAGACTCCATTTGCATGAATAGAGAATCATATTTGGTTCAACTTTAAAAGTTTTAATTTTGAGTAATCATTAACGTGTGTGGAAACATAAAGTATGATTTGAAAATGAGTTAGCAATCCCAATTCATGCCACTTAGTGTATTTATTGAACTGGGCACAAAAGTTCATTTCTGCAGAGATGAAATACAACATAGTATAGAAGATTTGAAACTTACTTGTTGTCTTTCTCACCTTTTTAAAAAAATTATTCATTTTCTTTTTACCCCTCTTTCCCAACATTCATCTCTTAGCTTGTTAAAATATTGAATTAATGCTGCTAGAAATGGTCATTCACAAGCATATATTGAGCCCCTATCTTAAGTGAATGTTGTGTTTGGCCCTGAGGAATTAAGGAAAATGGGTCCCTCTCCTGAAGGAGCTTCCAGGTCCAGGGTGAGACATCTGGGCACCATGCACAAGACGTAGAAGGTAGGTCAGAGGTATCTCCCAGGGAGCTCCACCTCCCCGAAGGAGCCAAGCTCTGGCTCTCTAATTATGTTGATTCCAAAGCCATTAAGATGGGCAGACTCCCACTGTTAGGAAAGACCTTCACAGTCACAAAGAACTTTCATGTTTTCACTTTTCATTCCCCTAAGAGAGTTCTCTTTTGGATTCAAGGGAAGAAATGTTCTAAAACTGTTCATTAGGATACCCTAAACAGCCTAAAAATTATTCTTAGCACTACCCAGAAAAACAGACCACCTTCAAAACTACTAATATAATTGTATTTGCTTTCTATTGCCATAATACATTACCACAAACTTGGCGACTTAAGATAACATGGCACAAATTCATCGTTCTCCGTTCTAGAGGTCGCAAGTCTGAGACAGGTCTTACCGGGCTAAAACCAGTGTCAGCTGAGCTGTACTCCCTCAGGAGGCTCCGGTGGAGAACCTCTTTTCTTGCCTTTTTTCAGCTTCTGGTTGCTGCTTGCATTCCTTGGCTGGTTGTTACCTTCACTCCATCTTCAAAACCAGCAGGAGCAAGACGAGTCCTCATCCCATCACTCTGAATTTCCCTACCGCTTCCCTCTTCCACTTTTAAGGACCCTTCTGAATACTTTGAGCCCATATGGGCAATCCAGAATAATTTCCTTGTTTTTAAGGTTAGCTGGTTAGCAACTTGAATTCCATCTGCTACCTTAATCCTTCTTTGCCATAAAAGGTAATATGTTCACAGGTTCCAGGGATTAGGATTTGGGCATCTTTGGGGGGCCATTATTCTGCCTACCACAAAACATGGTTGTAATTCTTTGACACTGAACCCAATGCTATGCTCTGCAGGGCAACATTTACAGCTGAGAACATAGTTCTGCATTGATCATGGCATCCAGACCTTCTACTGGATGAGGTTCGCTGTCTCTTTCCACCCTGACTACTCTTCTCTCCAACTGCGTCCACATCAAACTTCAGCTTCATAGTCTGTTTCCTTCTCTAACAAGTTGATAGCTTTTTCTATGGCTTCCAAAATTCTTAGCCACACAGTTCAGCCATTTTTATACTTCTTGAAACTTTTGAATGAGTAACTGCATGCTCAAATAAGCATGCAATCCTTTCAACAAACAAACAGAAATGATTACAAGTCTTAGAAGTATTTTTATTTGCTATGGTAAATTCAAAATCTATGACCAGTCTAAAGTTACAGAATTCTTATAGTCAAATTCAAAAAGATTTTGTCAACTCTCAAACCCATGCTGTCAGTTTATCCCTGTCAATGTCAACATTCATCAATGAATGAGCGTGGCCTTCACAAGAATGTGCTGTGCTGGAGTGAGCCCAGGAGAGCCATGCCTTGGAAAATGTGGGACGCATACCTGAGTGTCAGATGCATACATGACAGAAATCTTTCCTCCCTACTACAATTGGCCTTTCCAGTTTACAAGTCATCATCATCTGAAAAGCACACCCAGCTGAAGCTTGGGGAAGTACATCGTTGACTCACTCATTCATTTCACAAGTATGAATGGAAGCTGCTGGCATGTCTAGGTGTTAGTATCAAGGCCACGTGCCACTGTGTTGCTGGACTCTGATTTTGAGGAACAGAGACAGCAAATCATAGGTTGCCAGAGTTCATGGCATTCAACTTGTGTCTGGACATATAAAGAAATAAGGAAACAGGTATAAGCATTCACATTGAGTCTGCACCCAGCCATAGGCAGTCAGGGGTCAAAGCTATCAATGACATATAGCTTCAAATTAGCTTTTGTAACTTAGTTCCCAGGAAATACTCTGAAAGCCCATGTCTGCTTATTATTTGGGTGCTCTTACATTTTGTTGACTTAGCCCTCCTCTGTTATCTTGGGAGGTAATTCACATGCTATTGCCTCCCAAGTGCTCCCAATTCTCTGTCTCCTGCCTTCTGCTTACTGCTTTCTGCCTATGGTCTCTCCCCATGTGGCCACTAATAGCTGTCCAGCTCCAAAAGTCTCAAATTCCGATGTCTCCTGAAAGAAGGTCTGGGTGGTCCAGCTGGCCATTGTCCAGTGTGTCATAGCCACACCAGGCAGAGCCTCCTTGCTAGAACATTGCATGAGCTGCCAAATGGGTAGGCTGGGGCATGGTTGGAAACTTCTGGTCTGACGAGGAGGCAGACCTGGGAAATGGGAAAACAGAGAGAAGACAGCATTGGCATCCTGGACCTGCTTACCTCTGGACTTTAGTTCATGAGAGGAAAACGTCCTTATTATTCAAGCCGTTTCAAGATGGGCTTTGCTCTCATTTGCAGCCAAACCCATGCCTTTGTTTTACATGGAAACTTCCTCACTCAGGACCATCTGAGTGTGAGATTTCCTTGAGTGATCTGCACAAAGTAGAGTGAAAATGTGCTTGTGGCAACCTTTTTGGAAGCTATAATGATCAATAAAAATGCAAGGCAGGGTAATTTTTACAAATCAAGCATCCCCAAAGGGAGAGAGGCCAGAAGGCTCCAGGGTCCACTCTGGGCATAGACACCAAGGTCTAAGGTGTCTGTTCTTATGACATCAGTTACTTTTCTAGAACAGTCCCAGGGCCCTCAGGGGTTCCACACTGAATCCTTCCTTTGTGTGGATCCCCTTCAGCTGAAGAGTCCGCATTCTTTGAAGTTATATTGTCATCAATTTGGACTCTGACTTTTTCCCAGGAGATAAAAGAATTATCTCTAAAAGTGATCTCCTTGCAGTCTATGCATTACAAGTGGCCTGGAATCCTATTTGGTTTGCAGTTAATAAAGAACAGTTTAACTTGGGGCTCTTAGCTTTGGAGCTCAGAGGTGAACAGCAGGGCAGCTGCTTAGCGTTCTCCTGCTAGGAGGAACTGCTAAGCCAGGGCCCTCTTTCCAGCCCATGATGACCCCTGTTTTCTGTCTGATTTGGGGGCCATGTATCTGAGGCCTGCCCCATCAGATGTGACTGTTTCTATCCAAGGACATTTTCCCTCTTAAAATTATATTTAACCCTATTCTAACCACGAGAAAAATTAAGTCAAACTCAAATTGAGGCACATTCTACAAAAAAACCTCATTGGAACTGCTGAAAACTGTCAAGGTCATAGAAAACAAACAAACAAACAAAGCCTAGGAAAGAGCCTAAGGAAATGTGACATCTAAAGGTCATATGGTATCCTGGATCCATAAAAGGACATTAAGTCAAAACTAAGGCTGTCCAAAGAAAGTTTGGTCTTTTGTTAATAATAATGTATCAGTAGTGATCCATTAGTTGTGACAAATATATCATAGTAGCATGATGTTAATAATAGGGGAAAATGGGTCAGGGTATTCAGAAATCCTCTATAACTGTGTGGAACGTTTCTGTAAATCTAAAACTGTTTAAAGCAAAAAGTTTACTTAAAAAATACATATACTTATTCTTTGCCTTCTAATGCAAGTCCTTCATTCAACAAACGTGTACTAAAGGCTTACTGTCTAGCAGACTTGGTGCCACTTGTTGAATATGGTGATAAAAAAATAAACTTGAGGTCTGCTCTCCTGGAGCTCAAAATTTATTGTTGAATGACAATGAATTCCAAATAAATGTGGAATTATGATGTGTGAGGTGGGTTTGAAGGAAAAGGACAGGGTGCTCAGGGGAGTGTATTGGGAAGACCTCTTTCAAAATAGTTGTTTTAGAAAGGCTTCTCAAGGGGTTGAAGGATGAGGGAGCCAGCCAGCCAAAACTGGGTATGATGGCAACAGGGAAAAAGGAAAGCCATTGGTCCAGGCAGAGGGAACACCATGTGTGGAGCCTCTTAGCAGGAAAGAGCTTGGCTCACTGGAAGAACCAAAAGGTAGGTCAGTGTGGCCCCAAAAGAGGAGGAGAGAGAGGCAGGCAGTGTGGAGGTTGCAGTTTACCTTAATGAACTTGGAAATTCTTTTTCACCTGTACCAAGAAACCATCCTGAAGTTGACATAATCTCATGTAGTTTATAAAATACATGTTATATTAGAAAATACAGAAAAAGAATAGACTACCATCCATAGTTCTGGCACCGTGAAATAGCATTTGTTAACTTGATACATTTCCTGCATCTCTTTCGTCCATTTTCCCCCTTCTCTCTCTTTTCAAAAATATCACGATAAAGTGAATGAATCTCTTCCCATGAGCCAAAATACTGTACAAAAAAATCATCTGTCTACACAATATTCCAATACATGGATATGACATAAATTGCTTCACCATTTCTCTCTCTATTTTTTTGGCTCTTCTTTTGTTTTTACCACTATAAATGACATTCTGATGGGTGTGCTTATGTGTGGATCTTTCCCATCTATATTAACTTTACTAAAATTGGGGCTAGCCCTGCTTGATGAAATTCTGGAAACGTGTTTTTCCATGTGTAAGGAAATGTGGCATTAGATAACTCTCAACAATTAGACTGGCTTCAGATTTAGCTCCCAAAATCTCATTTCCTGAGGCCAGAGCAGAGGCCTGAGGACACTTTGTTCATGGTTTTATTTTATTTACTGGTATAATTGCCTCGTGAAATGCTGTGGCCATTGCAGATATAGTTTTCAATTCTTGCAAAAGACATTAACATTTCCCCCGGAAGAAAAATGCCCAAACTTAACTTATAGTTTCCTTCCTTTTTATTTTCTGTACTCTTTAAGCTGCCATTTCTCCGTTTTTCATTTTACCATTTCACTTATGAAGAAACAATTTTATGCTTTGGTACATCCGATACAAGTAATCAACTCAAATGTTTGACTAACATGACTCATCTGCGTGTCGATGCCATGGGGTGATGGTGGTGGGGGGTGGGCAGTAGACGGGGCACACCGAGAGGAAGGTTGATGCATAGCTGACCCGTGGAAGATGTTTGCAGCCCTGCAACTACTGCTCGTTAGGTATAATCACCATGAACGATGATGTGCCTGATTTGGAAACCAGAGAGACTCCCCACTGAACTTAGCAGCTGTCTAAAAGCTGCAGCTGGTCATACTGGGAAGAAAGAAAAGCCACAGCAAACCAACAGCTCCAGCGTCATGCGGCAATGACCTTTGTTAAACTGAAGTGTGTCTTAGCATCCCAGGGCTAAGAAGGTTCCCCAATCTGGGAGGCCTAAAGCATTAGATGTTTATTCTCTCACAGGCGTGGACGCCAGAAGTTCTAAATCGGCCTGTTGACAGGGCTGACCCCCCTCCAAAGACTCTAGGGGAAAATCCTTCCTTCCTTCCTTTTTGGGTCTCTGGTGGCCCAGGTGTTCCTTGGCACCCTTCGCTTTGTGGATGCATCATTCCAGCCTCTGCCTCTGTGGTAGTTGGGTTCAGGTGTCAACTTGGCCAGGTGAAGGTGCCTGGTTCTATTGCTGTGGACATGAGCCGATGGCATATGAACCTCATCTGTTCCTGATTACATCTGCAGTCGGCTAGGAGGCGTGCCTGCTGCAATCAATGATGTTTGATTTAATTGGCTGGTGCTTAAATGAGAGACTCAACGTAGCACAGCCAAAGCAGCTCAGCATACCTCATCTCAGCACTCACAGCTCAGCCCAGGCCTTTGGAGATGCCAAAAGGGATCACCCCGGGGAAAGTTGTTGGAACTTAGAGGCCTGAAGAGAAGACCAGCAGCGATTGCCTTGTGCCTTACCACATAAGAAAGAACCTCAGTTGAAAGTTAGCTGCCTTTCCTCTGAAGAACTATATGCTAACTAAATAAATCCCCTTTTATTGAAAGTCAATCCATCTCTGGGGTGTTGCATTCCAGCAGCTAGCAAACTAAAACAGATTTGGTACTGGGAGTGGGGTGCTGCTGCAGTTTGCAAACACCAGACATGTTGGGCCAGTTTTTTCAATGGATAAGGGAAAAATTTTGGAGGAACTGTGAAGAGAATGATGGAGAAGTCCTGGAGTGCTTGAAGAGATTGTTGGTGTAAATGGAGTCATTGCCAATCTGGACAAAGGGGGACACAATAGGGACAAATTGGAGTTTGCAGAGTGAGAACCATGGAAGCTCAGGTCTGAAGCCAAGAAACCTCAGCCAGGAGAGTGGACCTATGCATACACATGGAGAGGATGACTCTCCCACCTTGTTGCAGTGGAAGAGTTGTGCAGCCTCAGGTCTTGGGGAAGATAGAGCATGCTCCTTGGGGACTGGGGAGAGACTGGCTGCCACCACATGGAGGGGTCAAGCGTGTGCCCCAGAAATGGTAGAGAGCCCAAGTGTGGTCTCGATGCCTGGAGAGGGTGGAGGTGAGAAAAAGGAGGTCTTCTCAATGTCCCCCAAGGTTGATTTGGACAAAGGCAGGCCACTGCATAGGCCCTCGGAAAGGGTGGGACTGCCACTTTCTAAAGCTGAAGGATAAATGACTTTCAGACTTTGAAATCCAGTGGTGTTTGCCCTGAAGGTTTTCCTTCCAATTTCTCCCTATGGATGCTGTGACTGTCCCTCCTTTGCATATTGGCACCAGATAACTTGTTTTGAGACTCACAGGTCCACAGCCTGAAGATAACTTTTTGTACTTTAATATTGTTTAAGGTGATGTGTGCAGTTGCCAAGTTGACAAGGGGTGGACATGTGGTAGTTAGGTTCAGGTGTCAACTTGGCCAGGTGAAGGTACCTGGTTCTCCTGCTGTGGATATGAGCCAATGGCATGTGAACCTCATCTGTTGCTGATTACATCTGCAGTCGGCTAGGAGGCATGCCTGCTGCAATGAATGATGTGCCAGCAAGCTAATGGAGCTGCAAAGGTGGAAACAAGCAAGAGCAGAGGGACCTAACCAGGCCAGAAGGGCCAGGGCTGGGGGCTGGGTTCTAGGAAACAGTCAGAGCTGAATATAGGGAGCCCTGAGGGCAGCGGACAGCAGGTGTGGACTAACGCCTGGGAGAGAGTCCAGCCCCAGCCAGGCTGGCTCCTGCATGAGGGGCGGTGGGCTGACAACCACAGGTTCAGGGTAGGGCCAAATGGCTGGGGGATGCTCTGTGACCTCCAACAAGCTCCCTGAGGGGCTGGGACACAGTTGAACCTACTCGGTGCTCCCAGAACCTAGCTGGAGTAGGCAGAATTATGCCTCCTCTCCCCCCCCAGGACTGCCATGCCCTGAACCCTGGCCTCTGAATATGTTACCTGACACAGCAAAAGGGATTTTGCAGATGTGGTTAAGGATGTTGAAGTGGGGAGAGTCTCCCGGGTTATCTCTTGGTCCAATGTCATCACAAGGTCCTTGTAAGAGGGAGGCAAGAAAGTCAGAGGTAGGGAAGCAGGAGTGAGGATGGAAGGAGAGAGAAGGACAGGCTGCGGTGAGTCGGGGAAGGAGAGCAGGCAGCCTCCCGAAGCTATGAAAGATTCCTAAACATTCTCCCCTAGAGTCTCCAGAAGGGGTGCAGCTCTGCCGACGATGTGAGCTGGGTGAAACGCCTTTCTTCCTTCTGGCCTCCAGAACTACAAGATGATAAATTCACCTTGTTTTAAGCCACTAAGTTTGTGATCATTTGTTACTGCAGCCCTGGGAAACTACTACACTAGCACAGGACCGAGACCCTAATAAGCCCCAGATAAATGTAATATATCATTAAATCAACACAAATTTTGCATCTTCAAAAGAAATAAGCTGTTTTTGTTTAACTAACTGTGGACTTCCCTCTAGGGAGGGTGAGGGAATGTACCCTCCCCTGTCACAGAGGAGGAGGTTGAGGCCTGGAGAACACGCTGGTTTTCTCTGTCCACCCACCCTCCCTTTCTGCTTCAGGTCCACTCTCCTTTTTCAGCCCTGCCCCACGTCCCTAGGAACGACACCCCATAAACTTTCCCACCTGGGCTCCTTTGGTTGCCAGCCCCTGCCTGGGCCCGACCAGAGGGTGAAAGAAAGAGAAGTGTGGGGTGGCTCACCTGCTCCTTCCCTGTTCTGGGCCACATTTTCTGGCCATGGCTGCATCCATCCACTACAAGGGTGGCCTCTCTTTCAACAGTCCAGGCTCCCCACCCCCTCCATTCCCCCTTCCCTGCCACTGACTCCCTTTCCTCTCTATGCTCTTTCCGACCTGGGGATGATAATGGCTTCCCACCATTGTTTTTCTAGATGCCTCCAGACCCCTCACCGTCCCTCCTAAAATGGGCAGTTTTAAGCCTGCCTCTTGCATCCCATCAACTGAATTCTGACCAGTGGGGTGAAGTTACGTGTGCCTTATCTCACAGCCAGAGAATGAAGGGGGCTGGAATTTGAGGCTACAGGGTCTGGCTCTGATGGCCACCATCCTTCAGCTTGGGGATTTAGGGGAGGGGGGTGGATTGAGGAGTGACACTGGAAAACACTGCAGCAAAGAGAAAGCCCAGAGCTTTCTCTTATCCTAACACCTTTAGTAGGTCAAATAGCGGTCCTCCAAAATTCATGTCAACCTGGAACCAGTAAGTGACCTCATTTGGAAAGAGGCTCTTTGCAAGTCTGCTTAGTTAAGACTCTCAAGATGAAATCATCCTGGATTAAAGATGGGCCCTAATTCAATGACTGGCACTTTTTTAAGAAGAGAATACAGTACAGAGAGACACCAAGGAGAAAGTCACTTGAAGACAAAGGCTCTTGTAGTTTGCTAGCTGCTAGAATGCAACACACCAGAGATGGATTGGCTTTCAACAAAAGGGGATTTATTTAGTTAACATATAGTTCTTCAGAGGAAAGGCAGCTAACTTTCTACTGAGGTTCTTTCTTACATGGAAGGCACAGGGTGATCTCTGCTGGCCTTCTCTCCAGGCCTCTGGGTTCCAACAACTTTCCCCAGGGTGATTTCTTTCTGCATCTCCAAAAGCTCGGGCTGAGCTGCGAGTGCCAAGATGAAGTATGCTGATTGCTGCTCTGGGTCAGCACACACCTTTCCGCCAGGACACCTTGGGACACCAGAAGTTAAAGGTGGGGGTCTTCTCTCTAGGACAGGTACAGAAGGGTGGAGAAGCAGACTGCTGGGCTGAGATGGAAGAGGGCGCGGGGGTGGGTCAGGGGGCCGCACACCCGGACACTCTGGCTGAGGAGCAGCAGCAGCAGCAGCAGCGGGACAGCAGCCTGGGCACTGCGTCCTGCCCCGAGCCCTTTGAGAGGGACCACGGTGGGCCAGTGCAGCCCACAGGTGGCGAGGCCGGGAGTGCGGGCAGAAGGGCGGCCGCAGAGGGGGGCGCGACCCCGGGGCGGCGGCAGCAGCTGCAGCGCCTGAAAACCCACGGGTTGTGCGGCCCTGGCGGCCTCTTCCCCGCATCTGTGCGGGCCAGACTCCAGGTGTGGCCTCCAGCCAGGTGCGTGGGCTCCGCTGGAGACGTTTAGACACGGGCCGGACAGGCGCCAGCGGGCAGCGGAGCCGCCCCACGGGGCAGCCCGGCGGGACAGAGGCTACAAGAGGGCGAGGTGAGAGGCGGCGACACCCCCAACAGGAGCCATCGTGTAGCCCAGCAGAGGCGAGGCCGGGGCAGGGGAAGGGAGAGGAGGGGGCAGCACAATCCAGGGCACCTGCGGGCCTCAGGTGGCGGGGCGGCGCGACTGCGGGGCGCTTTCCTTCCAGACCGCAGGGTCACCGCAGAGACCCGCCCAGGCGGCCCTACGCCTCCTGCCCACCCACCGCCCGCGCCCCCACGGTGAGCGCCCCCTCCGCACCCAGAACCGCAGGACTTCAGACCGGTGGGCCCGCCACACAGTCGTCTGCACCCGCCTCGGCTTCATCTTTTCTTTTCTTTTTATTTTTTTTTTTAATATTTTTATGGAGAAATCTTCACAAACATGGGGTCCATCCACAGCATACAGTCGGTGGCTCAATATCCCATAGTTGTGTATTCATCACCATAATCATTTTTAGAACATTTGTATCACTCCAGAAAAAGAAATTAAAAGAAAAAACTCATACACACTATACCCCTTACCCTTCCCTCTCATTGACTGCCAGTATTTCAATCTATCCAATTTTACCCTTTATTCCTCGCCCACCCCATTATTTATTTATTTATTTTTTTTACCATACCCTGGATAAAAGAAGTATCAGTCACAAGGTTCTCACAATCACACAGTCACATCATAAAAACTATGTAGTTATACAATCATCTTCAAGAATCAAGGCTACCGGAACACACCCCTACAGTTTCAGGTGCTTCCCTCCAGCCACTCCAATGCACCATAAACTAAAAAGGGATATCTATATAATACATAAGAATAACCCCCAGGATAACCTCTTGACTCTGTTTGAAATCTCTCAGACGCTGAAACTTTATTTTGTCTCATTTCTCTCTTTTGGTCAAGAAGGCTTTCTCAGTCCCTTGGTGCCAGGTTCTGGCTTATCCCAGCAGTCCTGTCCCACGTTGCTAGGGAGATTTACACCCCTGGGAGTCATGTCCCACCCATGGGGAGAGGGCAGTGAGTTCACCTGCCAAGTTGGCTTAGGGAGAGAGAGGCCACATCTGAGCAACAAAAAGGTTTTTGGGGTGACTCTTAGGCATAATTCTAAGTAGGCTTAGCTTCTCCATTGTAGGAATAAGTTTCATAGGGACAAACCCCAAGATCAAGGGCTCAGCCTATTGAATTGGTTGTGCCCAATGCTTGTGAGAATTATCAGGAACTTCCCAGATGGGGAAGTTGAATATTTCCTCCTTTCTCCCCTGTCCCCCAAGGGGACTTTGCAAATATTTTAATTCTCTGCCCACATTACTCTGGGATATATCAGGGCATCACACGAACCTGGACAATCCAATAAGAGCTCATACCCTATTCCAGATTCCATGTACTTATGGTGTTCAACCAAACTGACCATACAGGTTAAATGAGATAATTTGACTTCATTTTGATGACAACAGGACCTGGCAGAAACTATATTTCCAATGCTGCTTGGATCACTAAAGAAGGAACTTCAATAGCCAGTGGGGTTTTTTTTACTTTTATTTGAAAATCATTTCAAATTTATAAAAGTTGCAAGAGGAAAAACAAAGAACATCTGTGTTCTCTGTTGTGTGTTCAGATGCGTGTGTGTCTGTATAGGTATATGAATCTTTTTAAACAATTTGGAGGTAAGATACATACATCGTGGTCTTGTCCCCCTAAATACTGTTGTGTTATTTCCTAAGAATAAGCATATTCACATACATAGTCTCCTTAAACCAATGTGTAGATACCTACTTCATAAATTTACACTCACACTAGACTATTCTCTAATCTACTATCCATATTCTAATTTTGCTGATTGACCTGGTCATGTCCTTTATAGGGTTTTCCCCTCTAGTCTAGGGTCAGCTATTGCAATTTCTTGTCCTGTTTCTTTAGTCTCTTTCAATCTAGAGCATTTCCACATTCTTTCTTTGTCTTCTGTGGCATTTTTGAAGAAAGGCCTCCTTATTAGAAGTTTCTTCACATTGCATCTGATGCTTTCTCGTGACTAGATTGAGGTTACACATTCTCGTGCCCTTCCCTGGGCAGCGGTCACACTGAAGGTCCAGGAAGCCTGTCCCTCAGTGTGCGGTGAAGATGATTTCCCATTTCTCAACTGGATAATCACTGTTATTTTCTTCCTCTCCCTTGTGATCAGTACGTCTGTAGGGAGACATTTTAAGACCATGCCAAAATCCCAATTCTCACCAAAGTCTCTCCTCGATTTGGCATCCATCAATGTTTCGTGCCTGATTTTGTCTTTAACAGGATAGTTTTGAAATGGTGATTTTCTAATTCAAGCTCATTCTACAGTTACCAGTTAGTCTTGGCATTCTACTGTAAGCCAGAGCCTTCCCCTCTTCCCTATTTATTTATCCAACCATTGAGGGAATAGACTCATAAGTTCCTACTTTTTTCGGTTGTTTGTAATTCATTAGCATATCTTACTTTGATATTCACATTTTTTCCAGATATGGCCAGTGGGAACCCCTTCAGTCTGGCGTCTGTGTTCTTGTGATATGCCTCCTGAAATTTTTTTTTAAGTGGAGATATAATATACATCCCACAAAATTTACTCCTTCAAAATGTTCAATTTTAAAAGTGGTTTTTGGTATCTTCATAAGGTTATGCAACCATATCAAATTCTACAACATTTTCATCACCTGAAAAAGAAATCCCATTAAAGGAATGAAAAATGAGCCATGACTGGGAGAAAATATTTGTAAGACTCATATCCGACAGGGGACTTTCATACAAAATATTCAAGGTACTCTTAAAACTCAGCAATAAGAAAACAAGCAACCCAATTTAAATATGGACCAAAGAACTGAACAGACACTTGACCAAAGAGGAAGATTTACAGAAGGTATACGTCATATGTCATTATGGAGTTGCAAAATAAGATAGCACTCACTCTTATTAAAAAAGAAGAAAAAAGGAAATCCTATACCCATTAAGCATTCTTAACCATTTTTCCCTTCTCTTAGCCTGCTGCCCACCCCCAGTCATTAATCCACTTTCTATTTCTGAATGCTCTGCTCTGGACATTTAATCTAAATGGAATCTTATGGCATGTGGCCTTTTGTGACTGACTTCTTTCATTTAGTATCATGTTTTCAAGTTTCCCAAACTGGGTTTTAAATATTTGTCTAATTGCTTTGCTTTCTTATCTCTTAAAAATTGGCTTAAGTTGCCTAACACTTCTGATGTCCATGTTACATATAGAGAAATTAATACTGTTGTGTCCTTCATGACCAAATGGCCCGAGATCTAGAATTAAGGGAGCATTGGGAAGACACCTGCCTCCCGACATGCGTGGCCTGCGCCCACTTCCGGGCTTTGCTCAGCTCACAGGGTAGCGGGGACACAGCAGGTACAGAACGCTGTGGGGGTGACCCTGTGACTGAGCCAAGAGGAGCCCCTCAGCCTGTTGATTGCCCCTGGCACATGGCTGTGATGTGATGATCATGCGTGGGATATAGGGTTTTGATAAAGCCCTCCCGAGTTTATGTAGGGGGATGTCACCCCATGTAGCATCAAGGTATGAAAAACGCTTTAAACACATGAGTAATTAAAATATCTCTTTAAAGGTGAATTTTTTCTTTTAAACCTGGGGAAACACAAATTAGTCTTCCCAATTTTTTAAAATGGACTTCTTAAGAGTGTATTTTTCTTTACACGTAGAACACTTCTCCTGTTTTCCCGAATCCCCATTTAGCAGAGAAAATGAATCAAGGAAACAAATACTTGTTCTTTTGAAAACCGAGGACATGTCAGTCCCATGGTATGATGCCATTACAGAATACAGGCTTCTCCAACCCTGATCACATTCCAAAGAGTGGTGAGATTGCAAGATTTATTTGCATCATCCCCTTTTTGGCATCTCAGCCACTTGCAGCTGACTGACCACTTTGCTTCCTGAGATGTTGGCACCTCCTGAGTCCTTCATCCCAGCTCTCCTGGTCCTCCTGTGCCCTCCCTGGCTCTCCCTTCCTGCTTCCTCTCTGGCGTCCAGACTGGTCCTCACCCTTAAAAGCAGCCCCTCCTGGACTTGCTCCTCTTCTCTCCCTACCCCTGGACTTTCAAAACAATGCCCAGATGAATGACTTCCACATTCCTTCTGACCACTCCTGGGAAGTCCAGGCCCACCTGTCTAACCGAATATTTGGCCTCTCCCAGTGGATGCCCACTCAATTTCCAACTCAACGAAACCAAAACACGCCTCCTGATGCCCCACCCCAAACCTGCTCCACCCCCTATATTTAATCACCTATCTTTTCTCACTCTCCATATCCCAGCTCATCAGCAAGTCCTCTATTATGTGTGCTTTCAAAACACACCCAAGACACAACTATCTCTACTCCATTGCTACTCCCCTGGTCTGCACCACAGTTCGTTCACACCTGGCCGAGGGAAGTAGCCTCCTACCTGGCCTCTTGGTACTATTACCTGCCCCCTTGGCCCACTATCACTTCACCTCGTTTAAACTCCCTTTATAGCCCCTCTTGATATCTGTTATTTTTATTGTTTGGTCAGTTGCTTGTTTATTGATTGTCTTATGCCAAAGAATGCTCGTTCAAAAAGAGCGGGGGTCTTTTCTCTCTAGAACCCAACACTGGTGCCCCCAAAATAGTCAGGACATATAAATGAATGATAACCGTGAATGTTGTTTCATGGCTTGTCAGCTCTTACCTTCTTCCTTATTAAAAGATGTATCTGTGAGTAAAATTAAAGAAAAAAAATCAGTATTGGTTGTTTCTTGTGGGCTGAGGATTGTGGACAATTGAAGCTCAGAAAGCAAGCTGGAGCTCCAAATGCCATATGGAGATCTTATCCTAAGGATCCCCAGAGATCTTTCTGATGCAGAAAACTTCTTAATTTTAAAGCTTCTAATTTCAAAATGTCAGGACTTAGTGTTATTTGGATCTTCACTTCCATTACCATTTGGTCTACTTCTCTTTGTTTAAAGAGCCCTTTTTCCACTGTTAAGGTATAAGCTGAGTTTTCTTTGCTATTACAGTTTTCAGTGATATAGAAAAGTCCATATGCCCTGTTAAATCAGAAGGTGACATAAAACCTTTCAAAGCCATTCTTGAACCTATACCTGGAAAATAAGGAATTAATTGCACCCCTATCCCCATAGTGTGATCTGGGATATAGCCTGTTTAACTGCTTTTGTTGTGTTTGGGGGGGGGTATATATTTTCATAGTATAATCAATACAAAAATTGTCTCTAGTCTATTGTGCTTTGTTGTGAAAATAAAACAAGTGGAGATGTTTATCTGATATCAGTGGGCACTATTCATCTTTTAAAATTACATCTTCTCCAAAATTTCATCCTTATTTTAGAGTCACTGTTGATAATTCATTCAAAAAGAGTATTTGGAGGTCTCCCATTTGAGTGCTTAAACACCTAAGACTATCTCACAAACGGAGGAAAACTTGATTGCATATAAAAATTTTCGAGCCATTGAGCAAACAGATGACATCGCGATTTTGTGTTTATCATTCTTGCAAAGCCTGGGAGCTTTGTGGTTCTTTGCCTAGCTTTGCTCTTTCTTTTACTTCTGATCCTACATTAAGTCATTGAGGGGTAAGTGGAGAGGAATGGGGCACTTTGGTCACTTGCATCCATGCTGCAGTGGGTGGCATGCTACTTACATAGCTGATCCTGTTAGCTACACAATATTGTGACATTTTCGGCAGCCTTCCGTTTGACTGGGGTCCAACGTAAGGCACTAATTAATCCATAGATGACACCAATCACTTACCATCTGTCTCTTTCGCTGGCACCATCTCTCTGGGACAGACCCTGCCAAAGGATCATCCTTCTCCCTCTACTTTTCTTCATAGGCATTTTAACCTGTGGCCTGGGGGGTGCTTCTGGCCGCTGTGGACATACTGGGAGAGTCCCCCATGGCCTCCGTCCCTGGCCTTTCTCTGAACTGCTTGTACCTGTGTGTGATGCCAGAGACGCCATTGTAGGAGGTCATGCACAGACGGGGCCTAGACTGCAGCTGTGCAGCAGGAAGTCAGCTGCATAGGAGTTCATACCCAGTGGCTGCCCTGTGTTGTAGTTTAGAGGTTCGTGGCACCCCTCCCTTCTGGGTCAAGACTCTCTTCTATCAGATTGTCACAAGCTGATTCCCTTTTTCTGGCTCCCTGGAATGTGGCCTGCTTCTACCCACCCCTTCCCTTCCCCCTCTAGAGAAAAGAAGTTTTTAAGATTATTATGATTTTTATTTATGCAGTTTCCTCTCTGGCTTCCCTTCTTATCGTGGAAATAATTGGTGTTGAATATATATACCTCCCCTCTCTCCCCACATACCCGCCACCCCCCACCCAAGGGAGCATCTCCCATGAGCTTTGTTCAGGGACCATCAGCAAGGAAATGAATCAACAGAGGTTTCCTGCAAATGGAGCCTGTGTGGTCCACCCAAGAAAGCATTGCATATTCTCTCAGCTTAGCAAAGACTTCTTATTGGCGTTAGCTTCATCAGCATGGGTTCGGGAGTCAGCCATCAAGGGGTTATGTGGCTAATGGTTGACAGCCAGGACCGGTGCTCCTCCGACTTCCCAAGTGCTGGCCGGACCTGAGAACAGCAAAGAAATACACATACAGAACTCCTGGGTCATCCGCCTAGAGATCTGGATTAAGGAGGTTGTTTGAGGCCTAAAAATCTGTCTTTTATGAAAACTTCCACAGCATTTTGGATATCGGCCACATTTGGGAATTTCAGAGAACTATCACATTGCAGATCTGGAAGGGACTTAGAGATTAGTTAGTTCAAGCCTCCGAGGGGAGAGAGAAGCAGAGTGGCAGAGTGAAGCTTTCCCTAAAACACACAGAAGGTCATTTAATTAGATCTAGAAACATTCATTTCAGGAAGACAGGAAAGTTTATGTTACACCTTGGGAAAATTTGCATCAACATGGTTTAAATTTTCTAATAACTGGGTTTGAAGCAGCAAAACATGTTGCACCATGAAAATGCAATCGATCAAAGGATGACTTCCTGGGAATTCCAAAGCTCAGTTTTCTCTGAAAAGTAGGTGTAATATTTAAATCAGTTACTCCGATGTCCTCCACAAATTATGACATACTCATTTGCATATTTATTTTGGTCCTATTGGTTCAATTTGGAAGACTGATTTAGAAGTAGGCAATGGATGGTGAAATCTGTTTGAAATACCGTACGGTGGACCTAGAGAAAAAATGACTTGCTTAAGTGATAATACTGTTGAGGAGCTCATCACACGTTAGCACTTGCTGAATGTTTTTAGGCTAACTTGAAGTTCTTTAAATAAGAGAGGGAAGTATAATCAATTTTTTATTTTACTCTACTGGGTGGTTGAATCATGCATGTTTAATGTAGGTCATGATTAGTCATTTTAAAGATGCATTTGATGTTTTGAGAAAATAATTTAACCATTATTTGCTTTGAGCGAATTTCTTAGGTTCTTTAAATCAAATTCTTTGCTCTTTTTGGAGTCAGCATGAGCTATACCCCCAACTACAGATATTAGAGTTGAATCAAGTATGAAAAAGATTGTGAGTTTTAATTGGAAAGTAAAAATTTCGTGCTTAGAACACACCCGAGAACAAATGGGTTTAACCTTTATATTTATCCATCATCCATGGTGATGGCAATGATACAGTCAAATTAAAAACATGAGAGTTTTGTAAACACTTTGTTGTGAGCACTCTGGCAGCTAAATATCTGGCGGAGTGGCAATCATGTGTCTTTCTACAGCAGGAGCTTCAGAGAAAGAATGCCAGCTATGCAGAGAGCAGGTTCTGGAATGTGTTCACCTCTTAGCCCCGACCTGAGGGGCACAGGGAGATATCCCTGGAAGCCGTGCTTTGAAAGCCGGGGATAAACTTGATGGATGGCAGGGAACTTGAAAGAGAGTAAGGCCCAGATTCCCGCAGAGCCCGGAATTCACATTCGCCCAGATGTTCACAACAGTGGACACCAGCAGCTGCCCAGGGAGGCAGAGAGAACCCTGGCTCAGGGTTCCCGCCCAGGTGTGCCTGACTCTCCCACTATCCTGCTAAATCAACCTAGAGGACTCTTAAACCTTTGATCTTGACATCGAAAACCAGTGAAGAGGCCCCTTAGGAGATCTTTTCGTCCAGTGTCTCCTGTGGGGATAAATCACAGGTTTTCTTTCTAAAGGAAGGAAATTGGGGAGCGTTGGGCTGAAGATGGTTGCTGAGCGTGGGGAGAGAGCCAGAAGCACTGCTGCACCCACGTGGAAAGAGGCCTGGGAAAGGCCCTGCTGCCCTGTCCAGTCGCTCTCCCAGGCCGAGGGCAGAAGGGATCTCCGGGGTCTCTGTTTATTTAACCCAACGCTTCAGACTGTCTTCTCTATGCTCCTCTCCAAATCCCCTGCAGGTCCGCAGCATGGCAGGGGCTTGCATCTGGCCTCTGACACTGAAACCTCTGCCCAAGAGCCCCCACCCCAGCACCCGGGAGGGCTTCTGCCCTCCAGAAGAGCCCAGCTCATGCCACCTGCTTCACGAGAGCTCATGAGTCACACATTCCTAGAGGGTCCATTTTCTCTCTTTTCCCACATTCCTCTTCGATGGGTCATCTGTCCAATTAATTCTGCATAGAATTATTTATTTATCTATCATTGTGTAAAATTCAATGCATCCTTCCATGGTGATTAATCAGCTCTTTGGAGAACCATTGGAAGAGTTTCAATCTATTGCAGTTATTGTTTTTATTAGGGTGCAGATTGTAGGTAGGCAGTTGGAGGCAGAGTGACTGTAAATTCTGTTTGATCCAGATAATCCAAGTTTGTGCCTTGGATTATGGCCCCGTTGAATATACTGTCATATGAATATCCACTTGTCCTGGGATAAATTGTTGTAAATGATGACCTTCTCCCATTGCCCTAGAATGCCAACTTTGTTGTAAATTGTTGGTATATGTTTGTTTCCACCTGGAAATCCTAATATCCTCCAACTTCCAGGTTAAAGCATCCACCTTATGGAAACGTGTATCCTCTCCCTTCCACATGGTCCCGCGCAAGCGGCACAATCCTCTCTGACCTGTCACGCAGGGTGGTGACTATGGCTTGCCCACCCTTCTGCAAATCACTGAATCAGTGCATGCAGTTGGTAACCCTTATTACAGTCCTGCTGGCATTCACCTAGTGCTCAGCGTATTGCATTCGTATCTGACTTACTCACAGCTCCGCGTGAAGTGCAGGCTTCCAAGATCCCACCCTAGGACCACAGAAACTTACCTCGACATCGACCACTGTCCAAGCAGCAGACCTAAGCAGTGGTGACACCAGGACTGAAGGCAACCAGGCTAGCTCTGCATCGCCCTTACGATGGGCCGTGCACAGTTGGTTCATGACCACGTCATGGCCAGAGCCTGTACCTAAGAGGTCTAAGTTTACAGCTGCTGGGGACCCAGGCGTCCTCGCCCACCAGCACTAGCACATGCATTGCCGGGCAGCTTGGACTGACCATGGGTTCATGGCCATTGCACAGTGTGGCAGGGAGTGTCCATCCCGCCAGCCGGCTGGAGGCTGCCCCAGTTCTCCTGCTGGTGGGGGAGGAGGGGAAACCCAGGGGAGTTCCTTTTCCAAGCCCTATATCAACATAGGGTCGCTCCCCATTTCCTCTCGGTGGAACTCCATTTCATTTCTTATTGTGTTCAGACTTCCTTCTTTTGTGCTTTCCGGTCAGGCTCTTGGTTTCTGTTTGCCTTTGTTGCTGTTTACACATTGAACATGAGTCTCAGGAGCATGTTTCCAACCCAGAGAGAACTTATTCTCAGTGCCTCTAAGAGTCTCAGAGTCTAAGGGACCAGGTCTGAAGACTTCCAGAGGCTGGCAGCAGTTTCATCATCCCAGTAACATCTCTTGGGATGGTACACAAACCTCAGAGAGTTGGTAACTGGTCATTTTTCTTATGAGAAACCACCTCACACCTTCCAGTTCAATGTAATGCAAATATAATTAAATTTTCATGGACATAGTAAGTGGGAATTCAAGAGCTTTGTAGGAATGTAAAATTATACCTAATTTTACTTAAAAAGCAGGACTTCACTTTTTCGTGAACGGCTGAATTGATAACACCACTCTTAATATGCCGTGACAGAGCTGATGTTTGTTCAACCTAATATGATTTGCAATATAAGAAGTAGTAAAAACCCATGGTAAATTTTCAAGAAATGTGCATTGCTTCATTCTACCCTCACAGCAATCATGAGAAAGAGCTGTTGTCCCACCGTGGAGGTGAGGAAGCTGAGGTTCAGAAAGGGCTAAGTCACCCACAACGAGGCAGTGGCAGGGACCGATCCAGACCGGACCAGGAAGAGAAAGCACTCCACCGGGCGGAGGCGGGAGCGAGGCTAGGCAGGCAGAGCAGCATGTTCTCCAGCATTCTGCAGGCAGGGCTGCAGGAGTCGGTGCTTTCTTGATGGTTTGTTGTCTGCCTGGTCACCTCTGCTACTTAATGCTCACAAGGAGGCCATAAGCCAGATGTTCTTACTATCACTCCCATTTTGCACGTGAGGAAACTGAGGCACAGAGCGGTTAAGCTCTGTGTCCGAGGCCACGTGCTCACAAGGAGGGACAGCCGGACTTTGGACCCTAGCAGGACTGCCCCCGAGCCAGCCGGCTAGGCCACCCCTGACTGCACTGCTACCGTTAGCATGGTTCAGATATGGGCAAGCGCTGGGTGACCGTCCGGCAAGCAGGACAACGGGACAGCATGGGAGCAGGGTGCTTCCAGCCTCTCCCAGGAGAGGACAGAGAGCTGC
>PVIY010008501.1:0-76705 GCA_004026745.1 Myrmecophaga tridactyla
AAGTGTCTTGGAGTATGTCTATTTTGATCTATTCTGTTTGGGGTGCACTACACTTCTGAGGTCTGTAATTTCATGTCTTTCATAAGATATTGAAAATTTTCAGTGATTATTTCCTCCATTAGTCTTTCTGCTCCTTTTACCTTCTTTTCTCCTTCTGGAGCACCCAAACATCTATATTCTTGTGCTTCATATTATCATAATTCCCTAAGACCCTGCTCATATTTTTCAATCCTTTTCTTTATATTTTATTTTGTGATTCAGATTTCAGATTTCCAGTCCTCTAGTGCATTAACCCTTTCTTCTGCCCCTTCAAATCTATTGTTTTAGGTTTCCATTTTTTTTTTTCATATCTTCTGTTATGCCTTTCATTCCCATAAATTCTGTGATTTGTTTTTTCAGAATTTGATATTCTCCTTTATGTTCATCCATTGTCTTCTTTATATCCTCCCTGAACTCATTGATTTGATTTTTGATGAGATTTTGCATGTCTGTTTGAACATCCTGAATTAGTTGTTTCAACTCCTGTATCTCATGTGAAATGTTGGCTTATTCCTTTGACTATGACATGTCTTCTAATTTTCGTGTATGATTTGGTAAATTTTGCTGATATCTAGGCATTTGATTTCCTATATTAGTTTATTCTGGAGGTTGTTTTCACTTTTTTTCTAGTGTTTTCTTGCTGTATTGATTTGTTCTCTATCTGCTCTTTGACATTTAGTTCAAATTATTCTACATGCTCACTTTTTAAAATTAATTTTTAATTTTTTTAAATACCAAAACCACCAAACAAATGCAAGCATTCACAATTTTTGATCATTCTGTTCTACATATATAATCAGTAATTCACAATATCATTACATAGTTGCATATTCATCATCATGATCATTTCTTGGAATAGTTGCATATTCAGATAAAGAAATAAAAAGGAAACAGAAAAAATTCATATATAACATATCCCCCACCCCTTTTTCTCACCAATCACCAGCATTTCACTCTAAATGTATTCTAACATTTGTTCCCCCATTATTCATCTTTATTCCATATGTTTTACTCATCTTCAACTTATTATAGACGTCTAGAATAGATTATTTTAAATCAGAAGTTAAATTCTGTTTAACTTTTTCTTGCTCTGTCTGTATGGATGATATTATTGAGATGTTTCTCTTCAGATATTATCATCCCAATCAGATTTTCCCAGACCATTCATGCCCATCTCAGGAGGAGAGAGTAGCCAGCATCAGTTATCCCTGAGGGTGAGTCCCAGCAGGTTGTCAGACTTTCTTATGAAGCCTCTAGATGTTGTTCTTTTCCTATCCTGCCTAGCAGGCATATCTGCCCACAGCTTTCCCCTGGTGTAGAGTGATGCAGTGCCTTTAATTTCTGCAGACCCTCCCTGGCAGTGGTGTGGTTGAGACTGAAGGTGTGGTCATAGGTGGGCTTTTATTGCTTCTGTTTCCAGACTTTAGGGCCTGGATTTCCTGAAGGAGGGTCTCCACTTCAGCTGGGCCCTGTTCACCTTTTTTCGTGGGAAGATACACCCTTTAAAGAATTAACTTCTTTCACCTGACTAGTTACTTTTTCTCTCAGATGTGTTTTAGTTCCATCCTTTCATGAAGCAGTGCTGGAGCCCGAGATTGCAATTCTATCTAATAAGTTGCTAAGAAGTGAAAAAAGCAAAAAGTCTTTTCAGAGCTGAACCACCACTCCCTGGGTTTGCCAATCAAGAGCTTGTGTTGGTACATGGCTCTACATATCCCCAGACTCTGTGTACCACCTTTTTTCAGGGTCCAGCTTTTTCCAGTATTTTGTCTATCCAATTCAAAAAGCCTCTGCATACTTTCTCTTTTTTTTCACCAGCCTGTCCCTTCTCTGCCAGTGCAAAATCTCCTATTCCTTTAGTGCTTATTCCAGGTTTATCTGTGCTCATGGGCTGTTTCCAGTAGTCAGAATTGTTCATTAATTCTGCATTTCAAGCTTGGTTGAGCTAAGCCCTTGTACTAGTAAGGTGTGTTTCCTTTCCTTTGGGAACCAGTCTTCCCTGCCCATAGGGAAGGGCCATAACCTTTCATGGCTTGGGAAACTTATTGTTCTGTGTGGGATCTCAGCCATTCCTCCCATTCCAGACTAGTGTATGTTGTGTGTCTGATCACTGATATCTCTCCAGCAGGTGTTCTGTATGTTTTCTGGCTATTTACTAGCTGCTCTGGAGGATGGACTAAATTCCACAATTCACGATGCCACCATCTTTCCCTGCTACCCTGATAGTTTTAATATCCTGAATATATAATGAAATCCTACAAGTCAACAACAACAACACAAGAAACCCAATCAAACATGGAGGGGGGAGGACAAAATACTCAAACAGATATTTCTCCAAAAAATATATACAGATGGCCAATAAAAACATGAAAGTATACTCAACATCATTAGCTATCAGTAAGTGCTAATCAAAATCACAATGAGAGACCATTTCAGACCCAGTATAATGACCACTAATAAGTAAACAGAAAAGTACCAGTATTAGAGAGCACATGGTGAAATAGGAACAATCATTCATTGTTTGCAGGAATGCAAAAATGGTTCAGCCACTGTGGAAGACAGTTTAGTGGTTCCTCAGAAAGTTAAATATTGAATTCCTATATGAACTAAGTAATCTTTCTTTTAGTTGTATACCCAAATAATTTAAAGCTGGGACTCAAACAAATATATACATACCAATGCTCATGATAGCATTATTCCAGAAGCCAAAATGTGGAAGCAACCTTAGTGTCCATCAACCAATGAATGTATACATATAATACCATAATATATACAATGGAATATTGTTCAACCATAAATAGGCATGAAGCTCTAACAGTGAATCCTATTATAAACCATGTGCTATAGGTAATAGTACAATAGCAAAAATGAAGTTTCATGAATTGCAACAAATGTACCACATCAAGGCAAGGTGTTACTAATAGGGTGGTGTATGGAAAATCTGCATTTAATGATTTTTCTGTTAATCTACAATTTCTTTATTAAAAATACCTGAAAAATACTATTAAAAAACAGAAAATAGCAAGTGTTAGCAAAGATGCAAAGAAATAAGAAACCCTATTAAATTTTTTGGCCGGGAAGTTAAATGGTACCGCTACTATGGAAAAATGTTTGGCAGTTCCTCAGAAAGTTAAATGTAGAATGACCAAATGATCCAGCAATTCCAGTCCCAGATATATACAAAAATTTGAAAGCAGAGATGCAGACAGATATTTGCAATCCAATATTCAGCAACATTATTCACAAAAGCCAAAAGTGGAATCAACCAAATTATTCATCAATAGATGAATGGATAAACAGAATGTGGTATGTACATGCAATGGAATAAGACTCAACTTTAAAAATAAGAGAAGCACTGGTACATGTTACAATATGGGTGAACCATGAAGATATCACATCGAGTGAAATATCAGACATCAAAGGACAAATATTGTATGAACTGTTTCATTTGAAATATATAGAACAAGCAAATTCATAGAGACATAAAGCAAAACAGTGTTTTCCAGTATTGTGGTTGTGAAGTAATAAGAAATTATTGCTAAATGAGTATGAATATTGGCTTTAGTCTGGAAATACATAGTGATGAAAGTTACAGGGGATTGTCAAAGTATTTAATATTAAAGAATTGTCCATGTAAAATGGCCAAAATTATTTTTATGCTATGTATGTTTTACCACAATTAAAAATAAATGAGCTAATTAAAAAAGCAAAAACAAATAATGTGTGCGCTATGTTAAAAACAGCTGATTAATTCAGGGAACCTAATCAAACAAGTTAAATCATACAACTTCAAGGGGGAATATATGAGTTTGTTTTTCACAGAGAATGCTTTCTTCCTGCCACCATAAACTTGTTTTAGAATGTGTAATCAAGAAGTTAAAACCTCCTACCAGTTAAAAAAAACACTATTTTTTCATAAATAAATAAAATGGTTCCATTTTGAATTCTAACGAAGTGTCAAAACTTTGGCTGAAAAAATCCTGACTTCTACTTAAATCAGCATGCTTGCTAATTCTGAGCAGTGCCTCATCCCTCATCTCAACTACAAAGCTTTGGTAATGATCATTTCCAAAAAAGAGTGACAAAAGTATAAATAATATGTCTAATATGTCAGTACACAGAGCCTAACCCCAGTAGGTTCTCTGTACAGGTTCATTACGTTGCTATATAGCTATCCACCAATAAGGTATAATAGACTAATTTTCTCACCATTTCACAATTGAGACAAGGTTCATTTGAACTTTGCTTACTGACACCATAAATTCTTCAGTGCAACTCATGTGAGCTAGGGAGCCTCTCAGCAACAAAGAGATCACACTTTTTAAAGTTAAATGCCTCATTTTAGACACAGGTTAAAGGATAAAATAATTTTCTACTGCAGAATATTCTCCCAAACATGCAAAAATCCACAAGGTATTTTACTTCCCAATTCCCAAATGATCTTTTCACAATTTCATTAAAACTGAGACTGTGTTAATAGGTTTTAAGTCTGCCTCCACTCATGGAGAAGACTTCTGAATTTCTTTGCACTACTGAATAAATCCATTCCATGCTCGTGGTTTGTTTTGCATTTCTCTATGAAGTCTGGACATAATTGGGGCTACACAATTATACACTTTGAATGAAATAATTTCTGAGTTATTTTCTACCTCTGACATTGTGATTCTATAATTGCTTCTCTTACTGATAAGGAAAGTGATACTCAAAGACAGTAAATTAGTGCTTTAGACTATGATTTAAATTCAGGAGTCTTTGCAACTTGGAGACCAGATACCACTATTTTCTGCTAACATATTAGTTAACTACATTTTCTTTGTTCCTCATCTATCTGGCATAGTGGCTAAGTCACAATTTATGTGTAAAATTCACTATTTATCTATTTATTATAAATATATGAGGGTCATATTTTATATAAATTGATCATGCATATTATCTCTTATCATCATAATAGCAATTCATTTGAAAAGACATAAAATCAAAGATTCTACCTGAAATAAACATTCTAAGTCATTTATAATCCAATCTTCTCATATTATAGGTATGGAAATTGAGACCTAGTTAAGGAAGAGACTTGCTAAAGTTATCAAAGCTAATTAGTATCAGATCCAAGACTGACACTTCCAATCCAATGCTCTTTCTACTTCACCATCTTGCAACTCATGCAAGGAAGTGTGAAGCATAGGTGATTAACTTTATTTATTGTTGGATTTTAAGCTGCATTAATAGAGTATTCAGTTATCTTCATGGAAGTTGAAAATTATCATTTTTTCCAATTAAGAAAACAAGTACATATTAAATATATGCAAAAGAAGGAATTTGTTTTTTTTATTGGACTATATTGATGTTTTTCAACTGTGGGTGATAATCTATTAGTATGTTTTGAAATCAATGATGTGGGTCAGCAGATTCTTTTAAATGTAATTTTATTAAGATATCAGATTTTTAATAGAATATGATAACAAATATCATAAGCCTTGCATTTAGTAAATGTGCTTCTTGAAATTTGTGTTTCAGTAGCATACACATTTATATATGTATGCATTAAAGTTGCAATCCAAATTATATCATATAAAAATATTTGAAAACTATTGGACTATCTGGCTTCAAGGGGAAGCAGAGTTTACTATACAGCAAAAAGTGTTCTATGGAATAGAACTTGCTAAAGAATTTTGTAGAACTTTTTCTACAGAAAACAGTTTATACACCAAAAGATAAAGAATTGTCATGAGACAAGAAAGAAATTTTCATGCTGCAACTGTCACCAGAGTGAAAGTTTTTAATTAAACCTCTCTAGAAAGACAATTACTCCAGGTCTTTACTGCACATCATTGACACAGCTACAAGTATTCAAATAATGCTTACCAGTCCCCCACTTCTAAAACCCAGTTTAAGGCCCTTTCCAAGGATCAGAATGATGTTGCCCCTATTCTAATAGACAGCTTATCTCCACTTGGAACATTTCACAGGAAGGGCTGGCAAAGGAAAGATACTTTCTTTAGCTGCTGAGAAGCAGCAGTATCCTGAAAACAGAGAAGCACTGTACTTAGCGTGGAGCATAGCTTTCTGCTGATGGCAAAGAACATTAGAGGTAAGCAGTTCAATCAAAGAGTGGCTGTCTTTCCTTGCAGCACAAAAAAAAAAAACTCTGAAAGATAAAGTTATAGATGTCATCTGTCCATTTCAAGTCTGCTACAGTGACTTATGGAAATATTTCCAGTCTTTCCCATTGAGCAGATATGTGATTTCCAAATCTCTCTTCCCATTTTAACTGTAAAGTTCTGCATAACAGTAGAAATGCAAAATGACCCTCCTTACTCTGCTTCCTATGGCTCTTTGTCAGCCTTTCTGTCCCTCTATACTTCACAAGCCTTATTCTTTCATCTTAGGCTTCATTGAGTAACAAAAATCAGACTGTGTTCCACAGTTATGAAATACACATCTCCATGTGAAATTTTGAGCTATGAAGTCTCTCTGCTACTGGCTTAGTGATTGTCTTGCTTTGTAAAATGGAAGTGTTCATGGGCTTCAAGGGATATTCACCATTTTTTCTCAATGCAAGAATATTCATTCTCTTTTTTATTCTCTAAATATCTCTGAGGTCATGCTTTATGAACTAATTCCAGCTAATAGGAAACTATTTGGACATTCTCTAAAAAATCTATTCTAACCATTCTAATTTAAAGTTTTCTGTCATGCCTTGACAAGTCTCTTCATTGCTTCATTTTATCTCAATTGGTACTGAATATATCCTACTCTACAAAGCCAAAACTGTAAAATGAATCTTTCCTATCAAAATCATAAAATTCATATTCCTTAGATCTACTGTTCCCTAATGTATTTTCCTCACCACCCCTAGAAGAAATCTCCCTCTCCTCCCAAATTCTTTCGGTACCTGGTATTTTTGGTTTATTGAAACTCAGTCTGTTGAAGATCTACTCCAATTGCATAAATAGTTTGGGGTTAATAAAAATTCATCTCCATCTTCAGAGAGCTTTTCATTAGTTTTAACAGGAGGATTAAATATATACTTTTTGGTGGTTAAAATTGTGATGATTTTAGACAGTTGGTAAAACAAAAGGGCTGTGGTATATAGATAGTAAAATCATTCCAAAATCTCCTCAAGCTATTTCATGTAATTATACAGACTAAGTTAAAACAAAAGCTGTGCAACCTTTGTAAACACACAGCTCTCAGACATTCCTTATAGTGCACCCTCCACCGATGGTTGCCTGTTAAGTCCTTTTTATATAATAATTTTGTAACTACCACATTTTTAGACAGAATCATCTTGGGTTCTTAATAATATGAGGATGCTGTAATAGAGAAGAAAACAAGGATAGATGGTCTGAAGACTGGGTTACTCAGTGACAAGAGTTCCTCAGATACTCCATGCAATCCATGATACAGCATCAAGGAGATGAGCAAATGCATATGTTAATTGAAGCTAAGGGTTAAAACCAGGTTATCCAATTTGGTGGACAATAAGAGATTATATAAATATATGCATATATTTTGTCCAATTACTTCCCACAAAGATTTCTGCCCATTTCTGGCACATGACTGCAAGGTAAAGGTCTGTTGAGGGTGAGCAATAATAGAACTTGATATATAGGTGATTAATCCACTTTATTATGTCTTCAATTTTTATTCTACTAGATAAGGGAATTCAGTCATTTTTAAATATTTAACAGAACTGAGTCCAAATAAGAAAAATTTTGCTAAGGTAGAGACATTTTAATTTGCATACATATCTTGGAATTGCTTAATTAAACATAAAGGTTCTTGCCTCAGCAGAGAATTAAGAGTTACTTTATCCAGATCTGAAGAATGAAGTACAAAGTCTGAAGGCTGAAGAATAAATAGGACTGGAGACATTATTACATTTCTCATTTATAAAATGAACATTGGCAAAGGAATTGTGCTAATTGGCACAAAAATTTTTAGCACTAGATTAAGATTTGGCATCAGTTGCAGTTAACTTCAGACAGGGATAAAGTTAGGATAAGGTGTTATAAGAAATATGATCACAAGAAAATGATGCATTTTCTCTATATATATCTAAAGAAGTGGCATTCACTCTATATCAGTCACCATTATTGACAGTGTACTTATTACAATAGTACAGCTATTATTTAAAAACACATTCATAAAGCTTTTTTGATACTTTCAGACATTTTAACCTTTCTTTATATATACCCAATTGTAATAAATTTTCACCTTTGGAGATGGATTTCAATTGTTGGTATAAATCTAGAGACTAAAACATGATCCAGTAAAGGAATAGGGTGATCAATCTGAATAACAAATTTTTGGTGAATAAAATTGCAAAGAAGAAATCGTAAAAGCCATGCCTTATCATGCTGAGTAAACCAATCACAAGACTAAAAGTTCTTCAAAAATTGTTACACAAGATTGATAGAATACGTGATCTTATTAAACACATTTTGACAAAAATTTACCATTAATGCCACACTAAAAAACATTCCTTATGTTCACTTGTGGCTCAGATATGAAGAATTCTTTGAATAATGGAAGACTTGGTCATTCTAGGCACTGATGCATTACTTTCATGCTGTTCTGAAAGTATATTGTTGCATAAGCTGATTTTGCACCACAATCTATTAGTGTTGTCTAGTTTCATCTGAGATAAGTAGAACATAAAATGTTCAGTACCTGTTGTTTCCATGCATTCTTTTTAATATATGTCTTTTCTCAACAGAAACTTTCATAATATTCCAGAATTTTACATATATATGTATATTTAATTTGAGAAAATGTAGGTTTACAGAAAAATCATGCAGAAAATGGAGTGCCTATATGCCTTCCCTATTGCTAGCAACTTGTATTAATGTTGTGCTTTTCTTATACTTGATGAAACATTACTACAATGTACCATTAACTATAGCCCATAGTTACATTAGGGTTAATTGTGTTGTGCAGTCCTATGCTTTTTTATTTTATTTTTATTTTAGGAACACTTAGATGACCTAAAATAGCTCTATTTAACCAAATTCAAATATTTAATTCAATGTTTTCAATTAATACATTATACTATAATCACCACCATGCATGCTCCAAATTTTCCCATCACCTCAACAGAAATTCTGTTCTTTTTGTTATACATTTTAGAAAGTCATTTAAAACAAGGCTTAAAAATTCCTGGACCAAGAATTCAAATACTGTCTCTCAGGTCTATTTTTCTCTGAGTAGCAGTTTTATTGTCTTTCATCATGAATCAGCTCTTGGCAGATGACACTAAATGCAGCTGACAACAGCTTTAAGACATAAGAGAGAAGTCTCTTTTCAGTTATAATTCCAAAAATTCTAGAGAAGGAAATGATTATCCAAACTTGAGGTCAGGTACTCATTAACACCTTAACTTTTATTTACAGTCTAGAGGATAAGGCCATGTAAGAACATGACAGCATCATTGATAACCACGTGGTTAGAATAGACATAACAGTAGCTCCCAAAAGAAGGGGTGACTGAAACTGAAAAGGAAATAATAAGTAATTTGTAAAAGTGCAAACATTGTAAAGAACTCTGACCCCCCCCCCAAATTCCTCAATTTAAACAAAAAATAAGATATGTATATTCAGTGGAAATTCTGGCACCATTAAAAGTAATGTTTGGTCCTGAGTGGTAAGTGTTATTTCTGGATTTTGAGAGGCTGTTTTATATATGCATAACCTGTTATATAGAGTTAAGAATGAAGCCAATCAGGTTGGGATTAAGGTAATTCAGAATACAGTGATAAGGAAGACATTGTCTATATTTTAGAACTGCATCTACTCTTTGAGACGAAAGGAAGAAAGTTTTATTTTGTCTGGAACCTGAATTTTCTGCAATATATACTCTAACTCAATCTATTTGGATAGATCATTTAAACAATCTAAACACAGGGAGCCCAGTATAAAAATGAGGGCCTTTAATCCTGTATAGCTTAATGTAACACCTGGATACATCCCAGAGTACATTAAGCAAATAATAAAAAAGTATTGGCAAAGTCCCTTGAGGAACGGGAGAAAAACATAGGGTACTATTAAACTTTACCACCAGGGAAACCTCTGATAATGTGTCAAACATTAGGGACACCCAGATCAATAGGCTAAATGCTTAGTCTTGAGGCTTGCTCTTGTGAAGCTTATGTATGTAGTGGAGAAACTTAGCCTACCTATAGTTTGCCTAGGAATTCCTTCCAGAGGGCCTCTTTTATTGCTCAGATGTGGCTGATCTCTTGCTAAATCCAACTCTGTAAGTGAAATCATGGCCCTCTCCCTTACATGAGACATGACATGCAAGGGTAAAAGTCTCCCTGGTGGTGTGGGAGGTGACTCCTAGGGATGAGTCTAGCTCTGGCACCATGGGATCAACAATGTCATTCTGCCCAAAAAGGGAAAAAGTGTAACAAATATGGCATAATAATGACTGAGAGAGAGTTCAAATAGAGTTGAGAGGCTACTCTGGAGGTCACATCATGCAAATTTCAGGCTACCTACCAGTACTTACCAAACCCCAACCAAAACCATTACTGCCAAACATAAAGAACACCTATGGTATTATATAGGATTTCACAAAGGTTCCATGCACTAGGGTAAATTTCCAAAAACCTACAACCTCCAGAGGGATCCCTAGACCAGGTAAGTCCTGAAATGCAGAGAAGCCAGCCTCTCCAGAACATCAAGTAGGTCCATCCCCCATCCCATGTTTTTGACAGTTCTTTTCAACATGAAAAAGTTAGAATACGCATAGCCCAAATACCCCTAAAAAGTGGGAAAAAGATCAAAGGTGATGGTGGAGTTATAGAGAGAAGTTCAACAAACTCTAACAAATGGTTTAACAAATAAGTATGATTGTTGAATCATTATATCAATGTCTCGTTTAGTCTATAGTATCTTAGAACAGCTAGAAGTAAATACCTAAATTTGTGGAATTGTACCCCATACCAACCTCTGAAATCTTGTTCTAAATGTTGTGATGTGCTTTGAAATTTATTGCTTTATGATATATAACCTCCAGTGTTTTGGAGTAGCTACCAGGAAAAATCTCAAATAGTGGAATGGTAACCCATAACAAACTTTGAAATCTATTCTGTAACTATTTGTTGAAATGTACTTTGAAAACCATTGCATTTTCTTACTTTTCTTTGTATATATGTTATATTTAACAACAAAAATGTTTTTAAAAAATAATGTGTGAAAAGAATTTTAAATGTAGGTAAATTCCATTTCTATAACTTCAAATAAAAGTAGAAGGATGCAAAATGAATATAAAGTATCATCATAATTATATTAAGGAATTCATAGCAAAAATTCCGAAAAGCATGCTAAAATATTATTGGCTGTTGCTATTGGTATTTTTTCTTGCTTCTTTATCTATATTTCTACTTTCCAATAATCTAGAAATTCCTTGAATTTATTAGATTTACAAAAGCAAAACAAAAACAATAAAATGCTACTAAACCCTCTTAATTAGAAAATGTTTACTCCTATACGCTTATTGTTAAAAGAATTTCTTACTTAGAGATTTAACTTCATACAAAATTTGATAACAGTTGTCATTCAAAATAAGTCACTCATTTTTTTAAACTTGTCATGGAGAAATATGCATTTCTAGTTATCACAGCAGACAGCATAGCATGGGATGAATGACTTACACTGCTGTTGCATGATGAAATCTGTCACAAGTATGTGCATTAAGTAAACACTTTCTTTCTCCTCAAGTCCCAAATTAAATTGTATAACAGTGGGTAATTTACTCTTAATAGATTTTACTTTTCAAATTTATATAAAGAATTGTGTGTCTTGTTTCTAAGTTACTTACAATTAGGGGTTTTGAAAAAGAGATTTAATGATAAAAATAATTTGAAAAATAACAATTATGATAACAGCATCAAAGGAATAAGAAAAGGAGAGTGGCATTTTATTTTACAGAAGGGCTTATAATAGGATTCCTTTAAGTTGCTATCTTTCCTAATACAATTTGAAAGGGATTCTACTTAAGAAATAATTCTTAATTATTATATAACTACATCAATTTTATAAAATGAGATCCACTAGTGTACTGAAAATGAGATATTAGGAATAACAGAGTTATTTCCCTGTAAATTAGATGCTACTATAATTCTAATATTGCATGGATTAAATATATTCTATGAAACCAAGAGGATGAAAGAAGAGGTAGATGGGAAACATGTTCGGTGCCAAACACACTGCCATGAACTACTTGTCACTTAATCTTCGCATGAGTACTATGAACATGTACATTATTTTGTGCTGGTTTGAAGCTGTTATATCCCAGAAAATACCAGGGTGTAAAAGACCATCACTGTCTCTGCTTCCAGTTCTTCCAAGTATATACCTAATACTGGGTTTGCAGGAAGATGACAAGCATATACTAAGTGTCCTGTGGAACCACCACACAGCCCTACAGAGAGGATACACCAATCTACCTCACCACCAACAGTGAATTTGTATGTATCTCTCTCCACATCTTCTGCAGAACGTGTTTATTTTTTAGACTTTATTCATGCACCATATGATTCATCCTAAATAAGGAATTAATGGCTCCTGGTATAATCACATAGTGACGCATTCACCACCACAGTCTGTATGAGAACATTTCCATTTCTTCTGCAAGAACATAAGAGTGAAAAAAAATAGTAATTAAAAGTGGAAATGACAAAAAAAGAAGAATCCCATATGCCTCCCTTATATCCCACTCTGATTGATATTTACCTTTGGTATATTGCCTTTGTAACAATTAATAGAGGATGACTACAATGCTACTGTTAACTATAGATAGACCTTATTTTACGTTAATTTTATTTTTTTCCATATGCTGTATGTTTTAATTGGTCATAGGTGCTGGAGCGCAATATACCAGAAAAGGAATGGCTTTCAAAAGGGAATGTATTAAGTTGCAGATTTACAGTTCTTAGGCCATGAAAATATCCGGATTAAGGAACCAATGAGAGGCTCCTTCACTTAAGAAATGCTGAGGCCATCTGGAACACCTCAGTCAGCTGGGAAGGCATGTGGCTGGTGTCTGCTGGGGTCTTTGGCTTCTGGACACCTCTGTTAGCTGGAAAGGTACATGGTGATTTCTGTTAGCTTTCTCTCCTGACTTCTCATTTCATAAGGATTCCCTGGGGTTGTTTTCCTTCTGCATCTCCAAAGGTCCTGGTTGGGTGAGCTCTAAAGCTTTTTACAAAATGATTCCCTCTTAAAAAACTCCAGTTGGGTGGGTCACAGTGGCTCAGCAGGCAGAGTTCTCACCTGCCATGCCAGAGACCTGGGTTCGATTCCCAGTGCCTGCCCATGCAAAAAAAAAACAAAAAAACTCCAGTTAGCCACCCCACCTTGAGTGAGTGGAGACACACTTCCATGGAAACCACTTAGTCAACAGATCCCATCTCCAAGAAAACAACTTAATCAAAAGGATCCCACCCAGCAATACTGAATGAGGATTAATGAACATGGCTTTTATGGTGTACACAACAGTTTGAAAACAGCACATCATCCCATTTGCAACACCTTACAATGGTGACAGTAATTTGTCCTCTCTCATGTAAAAACTTTCATTTATTTGTACCTTTAATCATCATCATTGTCCTCTCTAGATTTTGCTAAGCTAAACAATCCCAGGTTTTATTCCTCATCTTTACTTCTAGAGTTATCTATGCCAGTAGCTTTCTCATTCAACCATGCTCACACTCGTCTCGCAAGCTCCCTCTCCTATAATTTCTTATCTGCCTGTAGCACTCCCTTTAGTATTTTCTATAGAACAGGACTCTTGTTCACAAATTCTCTCAGTGTCTGCTTGTCTGAAAGTACTTAAAACTCTCCCTCATTTTTAAGGACAGTTTAGCCAGATATAGAATTCTTGGTTGGAAGTCTTCCTTTTTCAGTATCTTAAATATTTCCTACTACTGCCTTTGCACCTCCATGGTTTCTGCTGAGAACTCTCTGCTTGGTCTTATCAAGTTTCCCTTGTATGTGGTAGATCACTTTTCCATTGCTGCTTTAAGAATTCTCTTTTCTTTGACACTTGACAATAAGATTAATAAGAGTTTTGGAGTAGGCCTGTTCAGATCTGTTCTGTTTGGGGTGTACTGCAGTTCTTGGATCTGTAATTTCATGTGTTCATAAGAGTTGGGAAATTTTCAGAGATTATTTCTTCCATTATTCTTTCTGCCCTTTCCCCCTTATTTCTCCTTCTGGGACATTAAAAGAGGTATATTCATGTGCTTCATGTTGTCATTCAATTCCCTGAGACCCAGCTCATATTTTTCTATTCCTTTCCCTATCTGTTCTTTCGTGTGTTGCATTTCAGGTGTCCTGCTCTTTAGTTCATAATCCTTTCTTTTGCATCTTCAAATCTGCTGTTGTACATCTCCATTGTGACCTTCATCTCCTCTATTGTGCCTTTCACTCCTGTAAGCTCTGCCATTTGTTTGTTCAAACTTTTGAGTTCATATGTATGGTCAACCAATGTCTTTTTTATGTCCTTCATCTCTTTTGCCAAATTTTCCTTCAACTCTCTGATTTGATTTTGAATATTTTTGAACATTTTTAGTTAGTTCTTTCAACTTCTATATCTCATTGAGGTCTTAATTTGTTCTTTTGACTGAGCCATACCTTTGACCTTCCTAGTATGACTCATGATTGTAGCTGCTGTCTAGGCATATGGTCTCCTTGACTAGTTCATTTTGGAGGTCATTTTAAGACTTTTACAAGGGTATTTTTGTTGTTGGCTTTGTTCTCTATCTGTTTTCTAGACATTCAGTTCAACTTATTCAAGGCCTGTGGCATAACTTCTGTTTAACTGATGACAACTTTTCACCTCTTGTTTTTCTGGCTCTTGCCCTGTCTATATTAAAGTTTTTTGAGATTTCCCTTTTACTATTTGTGCATTTGTTTTACCCCAACAAAAAACTCTCTTTTTCCTCATCCTCTTTAGGGATTTTTTTCTGTTATTTGTTTTCTTTTGTTTTGATTTTTTTTAAAGTCTCTTCATGGTTTTAGCACTCCTTTCATTACCTGTAAGAACTTTTGCCTGTTTTTCTGGCCCACACCAAACAGACCCAGGACTCCTGAAGAATCTGTAATTAATATCAAGTTTCCCTGAGGTTGAAACACAGTAAGGTGTTTATCTTTCCTGTGAAGCTTCTTAATTCTGTTATTTTCCTATCCTTCCTAGCAGATGCCAGTTGTTACCCCACTGCTCCCTACCTGGATAAAGTGGTACTGTACCTTTAATTTTCAGCAGACACAGCTCCTGGTGGTTGAGACAGAGGCTGAGGTTGAAGGCAAGCTTAAACTGTTTCTATTTTCCAACTCCTGGGGTCTGAATACTCTAAAACAAAGTCACTGCCTGTGCTGGGCTTTGTCCCCTCTCCTTTTCTGTGGGGGGAATCCACTCTTCAGCCTCCTGTTCACTGCTGGTTGAAAAAATTACCAGTGTCTCCAGAAGCTCTACTTTTCTCCTTCCAGGAATATGTTTGAGACAGGCTGCCTTCCACTTTCTGTAGGTTGAAACTGTTGCTGATATCACAGCCATAGGGGTCTAAATTCTCTGAATGAGAGCCGCCCCTTGTGTTGGGCCCTGCTCCCCCTTTTCCTTGGGAAGATATGCCCTTTAGGGAACTGTGTCCACCAGATTAACTTTTTTGTTTCTCAGTCATTTCTTAATTCCAATCTTGCTTGGGGAAGTGCTGAAAATTTGAATGCTTACTGTCAGTAAAAGAAGAAGGAGAAGAAGAAGAGGAGGAGAAGAAGAGGAAGAGGAGGAGGGGGAGGAAGAAAATTCAAAATTAAGAAAAAAAAGTCATTTTTAGAGCTGGTCCCCAGCTCCCCAGGTTGGCCAATCAAGAGCCAGTGTTGATATTCAGCTCTATGTGTCCCTTTTCTTAGAGCACAGCCTTTTTCCAGTATTCTGATCTTAACCAACTCCAAGCCCTCTATTTTTTCATTGACCAAACCTCCTTACTTCTGGGGAGCGACCTCTTGGTTTTTTTCATGTTTGTCTTGTAGTTTTTTCTGTGCTCAGAGCTTGTATTTTGCAGTCTAAATTTTGTTAATCAAATCTGCAGATGAAGATTGGTTGAGCTTTCCTTCCTTTGCTCCTAGCAGAAAGAGTTTCTGTTTCCCATTGAGGTAGATCCCAAAACAGTCTGCTATGTCAATGAGGGAGGGGCTCCAGCCTCCACAATGTGGAATAATTTACTTCAGGTTCCTTGCTGTGATCTCAGCCCTTCCACCCATTCTAGGCTAGTGTACGATGTGCATCTGGTCATGGAAGTCCCCCAAAAGTTGTTACAGACAGTTCTAATTATTAACTAGTTGTCCTAGAGGAAGAACTAAATTCCACATCTTTCTATACCACCTGAATCTATTATCTTACATGTGTTCCATTTGCCTAGGTCTTCATCTTTCATAAAAGAAAATCAGTAATAGAAAGAGAATTTCAACTTTCCTCTCATTAACACTGACCCCCACAGAACTGTCCGCTAATTAATAATGAACCACCAATTTACCAAGTTGTCTAAGGTGGAAACATGTGTAATCTTTGATTAATCCAGTTCACTCATCACATGGATTCCTATACAGTCATACTGTTTCCACCACTAAACTATCTCTTGAATATATCCATTCATCTCCATTTTCATTGCCACATTAAGCACTGATCATCATCACTTTTCAAGGGTATTGAAATAATCTCTTTAGAGGTCTCCCACTTACAATATCATATTTCCAATCTATTTTTGTCAGAAAACCCAGAAAAAATATTTTTTAAATAGTAGTAAATGTGATACATTTTCTCTGAGGAAATCTTGGAACTTACTTACCATGGTCATTCCTGTGATGACATAATAATATAAAAATGCTGATTTTCCCCATATGAACATATGAACATAACACAATTCTGATAAGATCTCAGCAATGTTTTATTAGAACATTGATCATCTGATCTAAAATTTATATGAAATTGTCATGGTCAGGTTCTTGTGCAAACTTGGCTAGGTGGTGGTACCTCTTTGGTTGGGCAAGGGCTGGCCTGTGTTTTGCTATGAGGACATTTCATAGAATTAAATCATGATCATGTCAGTGACATCCACAGCTGATCCTATTTGTAATGAGCCAAAGGGAGTGTCTTCTTTAATGAATGGTGTTTAATCTAATCACTGGAAGCTTTTTAAGGAGGGTTCAGAAGAGAAAGGCTCTCTTCCTGATTCAGCAGACGAGCCTCTCCTGTGGAGTTCTTCCAGACCCTGCATCAGAGTCGTCAGCTTCACAGCCTACCCTGTGGATTTTGGACTCTATGTTCCCATGTCTACATGAGATGCTTACAGAAATTTTGTAATTATGAATATTGCCTGTTGATTCTATTTCTCTGGAGAATTCTAACTGATACAACTTGGTACCAGGAGTGGTTCTTAATAAACAGAATCTTAAAAATGCGTTTTTATGAATGGTTTTCTAAACTGACTGGACTCAAAGACACTAAGAACTCTGATTCCCATAATCAGAATGACATTGACAATCCATGGAGTGAGTTGGCAAAAGAGATGGTCAAAATATCACCATTCAATTCTTCTAATGTTTTGCTTGTACAAAGCCAGGCTCTGGGCGATAATGTTTTTTAGACTTTTACAGGGTTTTTTGGAAATAGTAAGTATAGAGATGTTGGCTGGTTGTTGTTAGATACACTGTATACATTAATGAGTGAAACGGATGGGCTTAATTCTTCAAACAAGAAGGTTAAGTTCCGTCTGACAGATGTAGGTGTTCCTGTGAGTGTCCTGAAGGAAAATCTTATTTCCTGTAGCCATAGACTTGAGATCTCTGAAAATCAGACTCAGAATCTTATTGTTAGAGTAGCAACTTTACAACATAAACTGAAATCTAAATCTTGCATGGTATCTGCCTTTATAGTGAGGGCATTGATTGGAAAGAAGTGCCACCCTGAAAAAAGGGATGACGACATATGGATTGATAATGATGTTGGTGGCAAGGTTGAAACCCTAGTTCATCTGGAGTATTCTCTAGATAACCCTTAAATAATCTGCCCTGAGGACATAGTCACCCCACCTCAAGTCTGCCTTGAGGGTTTGGCCACCCAACCTTCACCAGAAGGGATTAGCCCTAGAGTGAGTGATCCTCTAGGTGAAACTGCAAATGAACGCCCTGAAGCAAATGGCTTGGAAGAGACTTCTAATTCCTTTCATGACACACCCCCACAGCCCCTCATTTCTTTCAGACCTATAACTAGACTAAAGTCCCAACAGGCCCCTAAAGGTGAGGTACAAAGTATCACACGAGGAGGTACGTTATACTCCAAAAGAACTGTGTGAGTTTTCCAATTTATATAGACAGAAATCAGGGGAATATGTGTGGCAATGGATTTTAAGGATGTGGGGTACTGGCAGGAGGAATATAAGGCTGGATCAGGCTGAATTTATTGCTATGGGCCCACTAAGTGGAGATTCTACATTCAATGTTATAGCTTGAGGGGTTAGAAAAGGCATTAATAGTTTGTGTGGATGGTTGGCTCAAACATGGATCAAAAGGTGGCTGACATTACCAGAGGTTGAAGTGCCAGGACTGCCCTGGTATAATGTAGATGAGGGGGTCCAGAGGCTTAGAGAGATTGAAATGTTACAGTGGATTTATCATGCAAAGCCTGCTCTTACACCCCAGGAATGTCCAGAGGATGCACCTTTTACCAGAACACTGAGAAATAAATTTGTGAGACTAGCGCCATAATCCCTGAACAGCTCTGTAGTTGCACTTCTCTGTAGGTCAGATATTACTGTGGGAACTGCTGCCACTGAGCTGGAATCCTTAAACACAATGGGGATGACAGCATCCCGAATTGGCAGAAGTCAGGTGGCAGCACTTAATGGCCAAAGATAGGGTGGATGTGGCTATTATAATAGACAGGAAACTCAAAGCAGGAGTCAAAATAATCTGACTCACAGAGATTTGTGGCATTGGCTAGTAAATCATGGGGTACCTAGAAATACAGTAGATGGGCAGTCTACTAAATCCTTGTTTGAGATGCATAAACAAAAGTGCTCTAAGTCAAGTGAACAAAAGTCTAACTTGACTTACAAAAAGACAGAGTCATGACCCCTTAATCAATTTCCAGACTTGAGACAGTTTACTGACCCAGAGCCCCTTGAATGAAGTGGAGGCCAGGTTCCTTTTGGGAAGAACCCTGTTATACTGACACAAATCTAACTGTTAATCTTCCTCCAAGTCTTCCCCAAGGAGACCGAGAGCCTTTTACCAGAGTAACTGTGCATTGCGGAAAAGGAAATGATCAGATATTTTAGGGATTATTAGACACTGGTTCAGAAGTGACAGTAATTCCAGGGGACCCAAAACGTCACTCTGGTCCAACAGTCAGAGTGGGGGCTTATGGAGGTCAGGTGATCAATGGAGTTTTATCTCAGGTCCCTCTCACTGTGGGTCCAGTGGGGTCCCAGACCCATCCTGTAGTTATTTCCCCAGTTCCAGAATGCATAATTAGAATAGGCATACTGAGCAACTGGCAGAATCCCCACACTGGCTCTCTAACTCATGCAGTGAGGGCCAATATGGTTGGAAAAGTCAAGTGGAATCCACTAGAACTGCCCCTACCTAGCAAAATAATAAGTCAGAAGCAATACTGAGCTCCTGGAAGGATTGCAGAGATTACTGACACTCCTAAGGACTTGAAGGATGCAGGGGTGGTGATTCCAACCACATCCCCATTCAGCTCTCCTATGTGGCTTGTGCAGAAAACAGATGGGTCTTGGAGGGTGACAGTGGATTATAAATTCAACCAGGTGGTAACTCCAATTGCAACTGCTGTTCTAGATGTAGTATCATTGTTGAGCAAATCAATACATCCCCTCGTACCTGGTATGCAACTATTGATCTGAAAAATGTTTTTTTCTTAATAGCTGTTAGTAATGACCACCAGACACAGTTTGCTTTCAAGTGTCAAGGTCAGCAATATACTTTCACTGTCCTACCTCAGGGATATATCAACTCTTCAGCCCTATGTCATAATCTTGTCCGCAGGGACCTTGATCATTTCTCCCCCCCCCCCACAAGACATTGGGAGGGACATCATGTTGATTGGACCTAGTGAGCAAGATGTAGCAACTACTCTAGGCTGGGCACTTGTATGTCAGAGGATGGGAGATAAAGCAAACAAAAATATGAGGATCTTCCACTTCAATGAAATTTCTGGGTTTCCAGTGGTGTGGGGCATGTCAAGATATTCCTTCTTAGATGAAGGATAATTTGCTGCATGTGGTATATCCTACAACCAAAAAAGAGGCACAGTGCCTACTTTGTCTCTTTGGATTTTGGCTACAACATATTCTTCATTCGGGTGTGTTATTCCAGCCCATTTATCGAGTGACCAGAAAATGTGCTAATTTTGAGTGGGGACTTGAACAAGAGGAGACTCTGTGATAGGTCCAGGCTGCTGTACAAGCTGCCCTGCCACTTGGACCATATGATCCAGCGGATCCAATGGTTCTGGAAGTGTCAGTGGCAAATAGATATCCTGTTTGGAGCCTTTGCAAGCTGCTATAGGAGAATCACAATGCAGACCTTTAGGATTTTGGAGCAAAGTCTAACCATCTGCTGCAGATAACAACTCTCCTTTTGAGAAAGAGCTTTTGGCCTGATATTGGACCTTAGTAGAGACTGAACACTTAAATTTGGGCCCAAGTTACCATGAGACCTAAGTTGCCTATCATGAGCTGAATGATGTCTGACCCACCAAACCATAAAGTTGGGTGTGCACAGCAGCACTCCATCATAAAATGGTAATGGTATATATGAGATAAGGCCAGAGCAGGTCCTAAAGGCATAAGTAATTTACATGAGGAAGTGGAACAAATGCCCATGGTCTCCACTCCTGCCACATTACCTCCTCTTTCCAAGACCTGAGCTATGGCCTCTTGGGGAGTTCCTTACAGTGAATTGACTGAAGAAAAGAAACTTGGACCTGGTTTACAGATGGTTCAGCATGCTATGCAGGTACCACCTGAAAGTGGACAGCTACAGCATTACAACCCCTTTCTGGGGTGTCCATGAAGGACAGTGGTGAGGGGAAATCCTCCCAGTGGGCAGAACTTCGAGCAGTGCATGTGGTTGTTTATTTTGCTTGGAAGGACAACTGGCCAGAAGTGCATTTGTATATTGACTCATGGGTTGTTGCTAATAGTTTGGCTGGATGGTGAGGGACTTGGAAAGACCATAATTGGAAAATTGGTGACAAAGAGGCCTGGAGAACAAGGTATGTGGATAGATCTTTCTGAGTGGGCTAGAGACATGAAGATATTTGTGTCCTATGTGAATGCACCCCTGAGGGTGACTTCAGGAGAGGGAGGTTTTAATAATCAAGTGGATAAGATGACCTGTTCTATGGATACCAGTCAGCCTCTTTCCCCAGCAACTCCTGTCACTGCCCAATGGGCTCAAGAACAAAGTGGTCATGGTGGTAGGGATGGAGGTTATGCATGGGCTCAGCAACATGGACTTCCACGTACCAAGGCTGACCTGGCTACAGCCACTGCTGAGTGCCCAATCTGCCAACAGCACAGACCCACACTCAGCCCCCGATATGGCACCATTAGCTGAGATGACCAGCTGGCTACATGGTGGCAGGTTGATTACATTGGACCACTCCCTTCATGGAAGGGCAGTGATTTGTCCTAACTGGAATAGACACATACTCTGGATATAGGTTTGTTTCCTTGCACACAATGCTTCTGCCAAGACAACCACCCATGGGCTTACAGCATGCCTTCTCCATTGTCATGGTATTCCACACAACATTGCTTCTGATCATGGAACACACTTTACAGAAAATGAAGTGTGGGAATGGGCACACGCTCATGGAATTCTCTGGTCTTACCATGTTCCCCATCATCCCGAAGCAGCTGGATTGATAGAATGGTGGAATGGCCTTTTGAAAACTCAATTACAGTGCCAACTAGGTGGTGATATCTTGAAGGGCTGGGATAATGTTCTCCAGGACGCTGTGTATGCTCTGAATCAGCATCCGCTGTATGGTGCTGTTTCTCCCATAGCCAGGATCCATGGCCCCAGGAACCAAGGGGTGGAAACGGGGGTGGTACCACTCACTATTACCACTAGTGATCCACTAGGAAAATTTTTGCTTCTTGTTCCTGAGACCCTGAGTTCTGCTGGTCTACAGGTTTTAGTTCCAAAAGGGGGAGTGCTTCCACCAGGAGAAATGATAATGATTCTACTGAAGTGGAATCTAATACTGCCAACTGGTCAATTTGGGCTACTCATGCCCCTGGATCAACAAGCCAAGAAGGGGATCACATTACGGGCTGGGGTGATTGACTCTGACTATCAGGGGAAAATAGGACTGCAACTACACAATGGAGGTAAAGAAGAGCTTTCCTGGAATATAGGAGATCCCTTAGGGCATCTTATAGTACTACCATGCCCAGTGATTAAAATCAATGGAAAACTGCAACAACCCAATCTAGGCAGGACTATCAATGGCTCTGACACTTCAGGAATGAAGATTTGGGTCACCCCACCAGGCAGAGAACTACACTCAACTGAAGTGCTTGCTGAGGGTAAAGGGAACATGGAATGGGTAGTGGAAGAAGGTAGTGATAAATATGAACTTCAACCATGTGATCAGTTACAGAAATGAGGACTGTAATGCCATTTTTTCATATTATACTATTTAAGTTGTAAGATATCAAGTTTAAGAATGAATATTACCCCAGGACTGCACCTTATTCTGGAGAGACTTAATGTGTTTCTGGCTATATGCAGGACAGTTGAGTATTGTTAGATGAGAAAAAATGTGTTTTTTATTGTTTTCTATTTAGAAATTAGGTATGGTTTAAGGTGATGAATATAGGTGCCAAGTTGACAAGGTATGGACTGTCATGGTCAGGTTCATGTGTGAACTTGGCCAAGTGGTGGTACCTGTTTGTCTGGTTGGGCAAGTGCTGGCCTGTCTTTTGCTATGAGAACATTTCATAGAATTAAATCATGACTGCATTGGCTACATCCACAGTTGATTCCATTTGTAATCAGCCAAGGAGAGTGTCTTCTTTAATGAGTGATGCTTTATCTAATCACTGGAAGCCTTTTAAGGAAGATTAAGAAGAGACAGGCTCTCTTCCTGCTTTGGTCAATGAGCCCCTCCTGTGGAGTTTGTCCAGACCCTACATCAGAATAGTCAGCTTCACAACCTGCTCTGCAGATTTTGGACTCTACATTCCCACGTTTATATGAGACACTTTTTATAAATTGTATATTTATGAATATTTCCTGTTGATTCTGTTTCTCTAGAGAACCCTAACTAATACAGAAATGATAAAAGTCTGCAAGTAAATAAGGAAACTTAGAAAAAGATTACCTAAAATTGGAATGAGGGGAATTTTCCTGATAGACATTACGATGTTATTACAAAGCAATGTAATAAAAAATAATGATATAATTTTCAGTAATTGACAGACCAGAAGCATTAAAACAAATCATTGAGAAAAATGAATTATTTAGTAAATGGCTTAGTAAAATGGCTTAACTCTGTGTAGGATATAGGTTGATCTCTACATCACAAGATATATAAAAGTCACCAAATGGATAAAGGAAATACATGAAAAAAATATAAAACTATGACATTAATATGGAAAAATTATAAGGAAATCTCTTTGTGATTTTGATTTTGGGGAAAGACTTATTAAAGTTCAAACAATGGAGAAAAATTAGAAATGTGACTACTTCCCTCAAATAAGGATTCCTGCTCAGAGAAAGCAAACACCATCATAAAATTAGCAGTTGGGTGACAGACTAGACAATGTACACAAAATCTAAAACCAAAAGTGGATTAATATCTAGAATACACAAGGAATTCCAGCAAAATAATAACACAAATGAAACACAACAGAAAAAATAGACAAAGGGTATTACTCAGTATTTTCAGAAAGAGGAAAACAATGGCAAGTAATTCATGAAGAAATGTTTAACATTTTTCATAATCAGTGAAACACACATAAATTAGATATAAGATGCCACTTTACACCTTTCATATTGTCAGATTTAAGAAGTCAGATAATACTAAGAGCTCATGGGGATATAAGAACTCTTTTGTACTGCTGTGCTAATCTACACTGATGAACACATTCTGGAGAGCATTCAGGAAGTATTTATTTAGTGACATTAACTGTGTGTGCAAACTTGGAGTCAGGAATCCTCTCTTGGTATAGATTCCAGTGAAATTCTAATACAGGTCTACAGGGCAACATGTAAGAGAGATTCATCACAATTCCTTCTTGGAAGGAATTTAGATGCTCATCACTAGGAAAATTAATATGCAAAATTTAACATAGAAATACAATGAAATGCTGTGAAGCATTTAAAAGAGAAAAAGATAAATATATATATTCAAAGCACATGACTACTTACATCAATCAAACATATGCATAATATAACCCTATATAATTTTAAGGATACACAAATACTCAAATAATTATATGAAAGTTAGATTGGAAACAATTTAAATACAGTGGAGTAAGTATCAATGGTAGAAGAAGGGGAAAGAGCATGCATATGTATAAGAAAGGGAATAATTAAAAACTTTGTATTATCTGCATGATGTCTCTGTAAGCCTACAACTTCCTTTAAAAATTTTTGAAAATATTATAAAAGAAAAAAGGGGTTTAGCACAGTCGTACACTGACAGTGTCTCAGAAACTGAGCAGTATGATCTATTTAATTCTATGTACCTGAAATTTGAAGGGAAAGAATAAAAACAGACTGTCTTACTTTTTCTGCATTATATTAGATTACCCATTAATGTATTTTGTTTGAATACAAATGGCCAAAGTAAAAATTAAAATTTTCATGAAGCATGTGCATAAAATGTGTTAGCAGCTATCTGTGGAGGGTGGAAATATAAGTAATAATTACATATGATATGAATTTATTCTTCAGATATATTCATGTTAGTGTGGTTGTTTTGTTTTAAGATAAAAATATATCTATAATAAATGAAACTAAAATTAGTTCCATGTTGCAAAACAACAAACAAATAAATAAACAATATATGTCCCTCATATGGGATCATTAGCATTGATATGAGTATAAGTTAAGCCTCAAATTTGATGGGGTATAAGGAAAATGCCAAGGAAGAGTCATGTTTCAGCCCTATCACCTTTGTTTAAAGCTGTATGTTAACAAGATTGGAACTAAACTTGATTTGTGAATAAAAGCTTAATTTGTGAATAGACCCAGTTACCTACCAAAGAATTATGCTTCTGAAAATGACTGGCAGCTTGTATTTAAGTTGAGTTATATCTCTGCCATATTAGCAACAGGCCACCAAATGGCTATATTGGGCTAATGGATGACAAAATATTGAATCAATATCTAATGCTATACTATGGCACTTGTATTTTTCCATTAAAAAAGCAAGGAACATCACATTGTTTGCATATAAACTGGAGAAAATAAAACAAAAGCCTGTTGGGAAATTTAAGTCACTTAATGCAACTATTTTCAAGAAAGGCAACTAAATAGCACATAAGATGCCAATGAACATCCTTGGAGAAATCAATTCATTTACAAATACTCAAGTTCTAATTTCCCAACCTGTCTTTTGTGATGGAAAAGGCCATAGTCAAGTCTTAAGTAGACAAATACGATTCAAAGAGGACCTTCATTGTTCTATCCATACACATGAGATTCTAACTGAAATATATTTTTTAATTACAGATGTAAAACAAATTGAGATCAATGCTTCTCAGTGATTCAGAGGAAATACTGAGGAATTTTTAATTATGAGGATGTGTATTGGGTGATATTAACCTGATCTAAGTATCTCCTAAAAAGGAATGGCTTATGGATAAATAATATATTCAAAATTTCTGGAAGGAAAGAATATTTATTCCTTCAAAAGCCACTTTATCCTTACTCTATCTATTGAGAGGTAATATGTTTTTTAGGAACTGTTCTATAGTTTAACTGTTTCACTAGTTCTGGCAGCCTCCTTTCTCCAATAAATTATCCTGATTGTCTATGAAATAAAACAACTGTGTAATGCTTTTCTGTAACCTGATGATGAAGAGAAACAAAAGGAAAACCTCCCTTTTCAAGAGGCAGAATTTCATCATTCCATGATATGATTTAATGAAATGTCAAATTAATGAGGACCCTATGGAAGAACTTAAACCTTAAACTTCCATCATGATCTAGGTTATGAGGTGATGACTAAAAATCCTCAGGATGCTTCCACACCCTGGAAAGGAGGATGGTATTTAGCTCTTTGCATTTGCTCAATAGAATACCCTGAAGAAATTCAAATGTCAACCAAGACATTCAATGCACATAATTTGACACCGTTCTTCAGTTTATTATTCAAGGTTTGTATGTTTCAAGATTATCACAAAAACTGGTTCTTTCAGCTCTGAACATAAGAAACTGAATTAATATTATGGGACAAAACAAGAAATATGCGATTTAATTTCATTTAAATGATTTTTAATGATCCATAAGACAAATGAAATAGTAAGGGTATTTAGATCCATTGGACTGAAAAGATAAACCATATCTATCCAAAACCAAAGGAATTATTAAACACCCCCCCAAAAAAAAGCATAGCACAAAATTAAGTTGCCACACATTCTTATTTTTTGCTAAATGAGTAGATGAAAGCATATTATGCACTAACAAGTCTTTTCATTTACTACTAGAAAACTAAATTCATTGGTGAGTTAGCAAACTGGTTCTCATGAAAGCAAACAACTAATTTGATAATTCCCTGAATCAACCAGCTAAAACTACATATTATAAATCAAAGCATTTTTCAATGAGAGAATGAAATATTTCGTATATTTGTTGCTGTGGTGATGCAGACTTCCATTTGTCAAACTGCTATGTACATAAGCCAGATTTATGAATATTTTCCAAGAGATGCACAGGTATTGATAGTTTTAAAAGATTCAATTTCTAGATCTTCAATGTCCATAGGATCATGTCCCAAAAATGAACTACCAGAGAATATGACTGTAGTTATCTACCACAATTTACAACCCTCATCCTACCCTAATCTCATTCTACTGCTGGAATGTAAATATCTAAAGGGTGACAGAGTGATCATTTGAAATGTTGCTTTTAAAATATCCTTTAAACAAGGCATTATAAGCCCACAAAATGTCTTATACTTATTTGTATTAGGAGTAAAATATGGAATATAAACCATGTTTATATTGGTCTTTGTGAGAAAAATATTCAGATATATTAAAAAGTGGGGCAGTGGTTATGACATAACATTCATTTAATGACTTCCCCTCTTCAATCTCCCAAGAATTGTCAAAGAATACACTGCTTCTAAGGGAGAGTCCCTGGAAAATCAAAGCAAAACATTGCAGGTGATAGGACCCTTTTACATCCAGGAGATTGGAAAGTTCTGTCTTAACAACATAAAGTTCTGTAAAGGGAGTATGGAAATATGAATGTGCTGTAAAGCAGGCTCTTTGTACACTTCCACTATTTTCAGTAATAAGAAAGAACTGGGTGATTTTTCATATAAACCCATTCCTTGGATTGTGTCTCACTTACATATTTTGTATGATTTTAATGAGTAGGTAAACAGGTTCTACCCTTACTCTTTACAGAATGATGAAACATATTTAGTAAAAATATATATCTGTAAAAGGTAGTGTTTTATATTTTAAACATGTATTCAGACTAAGGAGAACATTTATATTTTGTTGAAAGATTACTAAAAAACTTTTAAATCTATGTTCATTTTTCAAACTGTGACACAAGCATCCTGCTTGTTGTCTTTACCAATGAAATTTCTGCTCATTTATTCATTCGTATGATGTAATTGTTGGATTTAAATCAAAAGAAACATTTTGTGAATTCCCTGTAAATTAACAACACTTACAATAATTGATATTAAAACAGGACCTTATACATTTGAAAAGACTGAAATTATTCAAAACACCTTCTCTGATCTCAATGGAATGAAGCTTGAAATCAATAACCACCAAAGAATCAGAGCTTATGCAAATATAAGGAGATTAAATAATGCATTCTTAAACAATCAGTTGTTCTAAAACCAAATTGCTAGAGGCATTGGTAAATATCTGGAATGAATGAAAATGAGATTACAACAAATCAGAATTTATGGGATGTGGCAAATGCAGTGCTGACAGGAAAATGTATTGCCCTAAATGCTTATATTTAAAAAGAAGAGAGCAAAAAATCAAGGACTTAACTACTCATCTGGAAAAGGTAGAGAAAGAACAGCAAACTAACCCTAAAGCAAGAAGAAGAGAAATAGCAAAAAGTAGAAATAAATGAATTTGGAGATGGGGCAAGAAAGGATTAATGAAGTAGATGATATGATATCTGAAATCCAACATACGAAGAAAATGTAAGGAAAATAGTAGAAAAAATATGAGTAGGTTCTCAGAGGATTGAATAATAACATGAAGCACATGAATATATGTTTTATGGGTGTTCCAGAAGGAGAAGAGAAGGGAAAAGGAGGCAAAGACTAATGGAAGAAATAATTGCTGAAAATTTCCCATTTATCATGAAAGACATAAAATTACAGGTCCAAGAAGTGCAGCATACACCAAACACAATAGATCCATCTAGACATACTCAAAGTCACTTACTAATCAGACTGTCAAATGTCAAAGACAAAGAGAGAATTCTGAAAGTAGAAAGAGAAAAGTAATCCATCAAATACAAAGAAAGCTCATATGAAACCAGAAGGAAAGATAGAGTATAAAGACTGAGACAGTGCAATGTAGGAATGTTTAGAATGGATAAAGATTGTGATTAAATGTACAAATGTACAAATAAGGAAAACATTATTGCAAGAGGGAGAGCAAATGAATGTCAACATTACAGGGTGCTGAAAGTATATGGGATACAAGAAAAAGCATAATCAATGTAAACTATCATCTATAGCCAACAGTAACATTGTAATATGCTTTCAGTGAATATAGCAAAGCCATCATGCCAAAACAAAATGTCAATAGGCAGAGGGCATGGAGAAGGGGTATGGATTCTTTATGGAAGAAAAGGAAATGTCTTCATATGTCTTCATATAGATTATAGTGGCAAAAACATATCTGTGCACTTAGGTTGGATTGCATAGTGTGTGGATAAAACTTTTTAAAAATACAGAGAGAAACAAGTGCTAGAGAAAATGTGGAGAAAGAGCATTGTTGCTAGGGAAACTGAGAGGTGCAGACCCTTGGAGGGCAATGTGGTGGTTCCAATGGGGGCTAATGGGTTGGGTTATCATATGATCCTGAAACCTGTTGATCAGTATATGCCTGGAGCAATTGAGTGTGGGGACATGAATGGACCTTTGCACACTGGTGTTTCTGGTGGCAATGTTCATGATCCACAATGAATGTAGGTAGCCTAAGGGTACAACGACTGAAGAAGGAAAGAGGGAACTATGGTGTATATATACATTAAGCTACTGAGTGGCCAAAAGAAGGAATGAAGTTATGAGACATGCAACTAGGTGAATAAACCTTAACAGCTGTTAAGACAAATATTATCATGCCTCAATCATATGGACTGTCTATAATATAGAAAACTCAGTGAATAAAAGTCGAGAACATGGATTATCAGGTTGGGGCCTATTATAAAGAGTTATCAAATGTGAGCTCCTACAGCAGTTACATATATTCAGGAGTTGTAGCTGTTATTTCTAAATTCTGAGATACTGAGCTGTATTTATATGACACCTAAGACTCAGAGTTAGAGCTCTGAAGCTATGAAAGTCAGCATTACATACAGAAACTGTTTAAAAAGTTGAAAAAGTTAGACTTTGAGTAAAGATATGAAAGAAGGTGATCTGTATAGGATTAAGGTAAACCAGAATACAAGGTAAATGATGGTATGGTCCATATTTTAAAACTTCAACTTCTGTGTGAGACCAAAGGGAGATATGTTCATTTGGTTCAAAAATGTATGAAATACTGTATGGTCTCACTGATATGAACTACCATTAATGAATGAACTTGGAGAATTTCAATTAAGAACAGAGATCATCAGGAGATGGAAATAGTGTAGATATTGGGTAATTGGAGCTGAAGGAATGCAGATTGTGCAACAGGACTGACTGTAAAAATTCAGAAATGGATAGCACAATAGTACCTGATTTTAACACAATAATGTAAGATGACTGAATGAAGCTGAATGTGAGAATGCTAGAGAGAGGAGGGCTGGGGGCACATATGAAACCAGAAGGAAAGATATATAATAAAGACTGAGATCATATAATCTAGGGATGCCTAGAGTGTAGAATGATAGTGACTAAATGTACAAATTTAAAGATGTTTTTGCATGAGGAAGAACAAAGGTATATCAATTTTGCAGGGTGTTGAAAATAGATGGTCATTCATATTTTAGAACTTCAACTTCTGTGAGACCAAAGCAAAAAAAATGTTTATTTGGTACAAAATTTACATTTTGACTAGTGTATTTCCTAATATAACTTACATGGACAGGTTAATTGAACACCATAAGTACATGGAACCTTGAATAGGGCATGAGATTTTGTAAGTTTATTCAGTGTGATGCCCCAATAAATCCCAGAGTGATTAGAACAGTAAATAAAGAAGTTGCAAAGTCCCCTTGGGGGAATGGAAGGAAAAGGGGAAAATTATCTTCCACATTTGGAAAATTCCTGATATCCTCACAAACAGTAGGATCAACCAAATCAATAGGCCCAGTGTTCAATCTTGGGGTTTGTTCATATGAAACTTATCCCCACAAAGGATAGACTAAGCCTACTTAAAATTAGGCATAAGAGTCACCCCAGGAGAACTTCTTTTGTTGATCAGATGTTGCCTATGTCTCTCTAAACCAACACAGCAAACAAACTCAGTGTCCTCCGATCTCTATGTGGGGCATGACTCCCAGGGGTGTAAACCTCCCTGACAATGTGGGGGAGAAATCCTAGTATGAGCTGGGCCTCAGCATCAAGGGATTGAGAGAACCTTCTTGACCAAAAGGTGGAAGAGAGAAATGAGACAAAATAAAATTTCAGTGGCTGAAAGATTTCAAACAGAGTTGAGAGGTTATCCTGGAGGTTATTCTTATGCATTATAAAGATATCCCCTTTTTAGTATAAGGTGTATTAGAGAGTCTAGAGGGAAATGCTTGAAAATACAGAGCTGTGTTCCAGTAGCCATGTTTCTTGAAGATAAATGTATAATGATATAGTTTTCATAATGTGACTATGTGATTGTGAAAACCTTTTGTCTGATGCTCCTTTTATCTACAGTATGGATGGATGTATAAAAGCTATGGATTAATAATAAATAAATAATAGAGGGAACAAATGCTAAAACAAATTGAATAGATTGAAATACCAGTGATCAATGAAAGGGAATGATAAGGGGTATAGAAAAAATAAGGGGACAAAGGTTAAAATATATTGGGTAGATGAAAATTCTAGTAGTCAATGAGAGGGAGGAATAAGGGGTATGATATGCATGCATTTTTTATTTTTAATTTCTTTTTCTGAAGTGATGCAAATGTTTGAAAAAAAGATCATGGTGATGAATGTACTACTATGTGATGATATTGTGAGCCATTGATTGTACACCATGTATGGAATGTTTGTATGTTAAGAATGTTCATGTTTGCATGTTGTTTTGGTTTGTCAATTAAAAAACATAGATTAATAGAAAAATTAATTTTGCTTACCTTTAAACTTGGTATAAATGTAATCATAAGTGAGCACTGGTTTCTTTCTGGCTTTTTCCACTTAATACTACATTTGTGATACACATCCATGTTGATGTGTGTACATATAGTTTTTTCCATTGTTGTATAGTACTTCATTGCATGAATTTGCCATGAATATATTCTATTGCTTCTACTAAAAAAATAAAAAAGAGGGATTAAAATGCCATTGTTAGGGACTAGTATCAACAAGTTGAAAAGCTCCAGGGCTCCATCCTCCAACAGCATTGAAAAGCCTAAAGAAAGTGGCAGAACTAACTTTCTCAGACCTCTGGAAAATAATAAAGGATTGAGGTAGCTAGAAAGGCCTCAGATAAAGAAAAAGGCAACTTAAAGGCACAAGCACCTTTACAAGCTCTTCCCCATCCCCTCCTTTGCTTGTTATAGTATAAACAAACACTGCTGGTGTAGGTCCCTGTTCCCAATATCTGGAGGGATCACAGTAACCCTAGTGCATATATTGCAGTGCACACATGTCTTTTTGTCAAGCGATTAAGTGGCATTGTGAGGTTGGAAGGGCTGCTAAAACACTGTAAGAGAATAATCAAACCACAGCTGACTAGGGCAAAGAATTACCAGTTGAGAGATACAATAGCACCCAGACCTGGAGGAAAGGTTGCAAATCTTCATGGTGATTCTAAGTCCATTTCAACTCTCTGTGAATATGGTGGAATTGATAAGGACACAAATGTGTATTCCCAGACAAGATACATGCTTAGAAAAAGACTAAAAGGACCCTATATTTTCACCACAGTCTGTTCTTTAGTCTCACTGTAAGGCTGGCTAAATACTGAATGAAAACAACTGAGCAGAGTCAATCTGCAAACTGGGAAAGATGTTCTTTTTATTTTATCTTCTTTTTCTGTTCTTTTTTGTTGTTGTTGTTGTTGTTAGCTCTCAGCTTTCAAGAAATCTCTCTCCTGACTAGCTGAATATCAACTTAAGGAATACAAACTTCAACACAAACATTTATCAAGAGATATAGTCTTTGCATAAAGACTTTGGAAAATCACTAAGCAAATTGACTACTATAGGCTTCAAAAATAAGAAGGGAAAAGAAGCAAATCCTGGGAAGAGGAAAAAATCTGATTTCCAGAATTAAAATGTTAAAATATTCAAATGTCCATTCCCAGTGCTTACCCATGCGAAAAAAATTATATATATATACACACACACATGTATATATACACACGTATATTCAAATGTCCAGATTTCAACAAAAAAATTTGAATATATATATATATTCAAATGTCCAGATTTCAACAAAAGAAATAACAAGGCAGACAAAAAAATCAGGAAAAGAATACCCATTCATAAAGAACAACCTAAAATGACAGAACCAACAATGAATCAAAGAGTAAGAACTGTAAATGGACATACCCAAGACTTTTTAAAAGCTTCCTTAAATATGCTCAAAAAGCTAAAGGAAAACATGAATAAAGAATGAAAGAGAACCAGGGAAATGATATATGAACAAAATGAAAAATTCAATAAAGATATAAAATTTGTAAAAATGAACCAAACAGAAATAGTGGAGCTGAAAGGTACAGTAGTTGAAATGAAAATTCATTAGAGAGATCCAACAGCAAATTGAAGCTAGCAGAAAAAAGCATCAACAAACTCAAAGATGCCAAAGACAAAGAGAGTCCTGAAAGCAGCAAGAGGGAAGAAAAATGTCATGTTCAAGGGAGACTTAATAAGATTAAGTGCTAATTTCTCATCAGGAACAGAGAAGGCAGTGGGATGATATATTAAAAGTGTTGAAAGAAAAAAAAGTTGCCAATCAACAAATCTATATCTGATAAAACTGTTCATCAATATGAGGGAAAATTAAGATATTCCAAGACAAACAAAGCTGAAGGAGTTCATAACCACCAGATCTGCCCTCCAAAAAAATGTTAAAGGGAACTCATCAGTATGAAAGGAAAGGAAGAGAGAAAATAACCCAAAGCCCTAAGAAAGAATAAAGCTCACTGTCAAAGTTAAGTACAGGGGTAAACATAAATGCCCATATTTTGGGTTGCAACTTCAATTTTCACTTTTTAAATTCATTTTTATAATGTATAAAAAGTTGTTATAAGTTTATGTGTTTGGCACAGAATGTATAAAAACATAATTTCTGACAAGAACAGCCTAGAGGTGAAGGGGGAGTAATATAGGGTCATAGATTATGTATGCTGTTAAAGTTCAATTGGTTTCAAATCAGATGAGATTTAGGATGTTAAAATAAGCCCCAAGACAACCACAATGAGAATATCTAAAAATTATGAATGGAAGTAAATAAGAAGTGATTCTAAATGGTTCAATATAAAGAATCAATGGAACACAAATGTAGGCAGTAATTAAAGAAACAATGAACAAAAAAGAAATAAAATGAACAAAAATACTAAATAGGAATTTTGCAGAAGAAAGCCCACATTATGAATAGTCAATTTAAATGTAATCAGATTAAACTTTGCAACCAAGAGGTAGAGATTGGCATAATGGATGAAAAAGCATGGATCAACTATATGTTGCTTAAAAGAAACTAACCTTATGTTTAAAGATATGAATAGGTTGAAAGTGAAAGCTGGAAAAAATATTCCATTCAAATAGCAAACAAAAACGAGTTAGAGTAGGGGTGCAAGAGTAGTTCAATTGTAGAATTCTCACCTGCCATGCAGGAGACCCAGGTTTGATTCCTGGCCCATGTGCTTCCCAAACAAACAAAACAAAGAAACAAACAAAAACAAGCAAACAAAATTCAACAAATGATGCTGCAATAATGGGCTACTTACTTGGAAAAAGAATGAAATGTGACCCTGCCATATAGCATACAAAAAAATATTGAAAAAAACAAAGAGTTAGGGTAACTATATTACCATCATAAAAAATATATTTTAAGTCAAACACAGTTAAAGAAGAAAAGAAAGACATAATATACAATAAAAGAGTCAACTCAAAGAAGATAGAATAATTATTCGCATATATACATCTAACACAATAAGCCCAAGATATATGAAGAAAATATATAAGGGAAATTTAAGAGAGAAATAGGTGGTTCTACATAAATAGTAGGAGGTTTCAATGCACCACTTTCAATAATGAATATAACATCCAGCAGAAGAGCAATAAGGAAATAGAAAGCTTGAACAATGCAATCAATTAACTAAAACTATCAGTCATATATAGAAGACTTCACCCAACAGCAGTAAAATACTCATTCTTCTTAAGTTCTTATGGGTTATTCTCCAGGATAAACCATATTTTGTGTCACAAAGCAAGTTTCAATAAATACAAATATATTTAAATCATACCGACAATTTCCTCTGCCCATAATGGAATGATGGGCATTAATAGAAGGGAAACTAGAAAATTCACAAATATGTGGAAATTAAGCATTACTAAAAAATAAATCACAAAGAGAAATTAAGCAATACATTAAGAAGAATGACAATGAGAACACAATAAACTAAAAAGTGTGTGACCAAGAAAAGGCAGTACTCAGTGGGAAATTTATAGCTATAAACACATTAAGTAGGAAGAAAGTTGTCAAATCAGTAATCTAATCCTACAAAAGCAAGAACTAGGAAAAAAAGAGCAAACAAAACATAAAGAGATCAGAAGGGAGGAAATAATAAATATCAGAATGAAGATAAATGAAATAGATAATAAGAAAACAATAGAATCAACTAAGCCAAAATTTGCTTCTTTAAAAAGATCAATAAAATTGACAAAACTTTGATTAGATTGAATAAGAAAAAAGGGAAAGGATGCAAATTAAAAAATAAGAAATGAAAATACATCCATTACTACCAAATGTTCAGAAATTTAAGAAGCTTATAAGAGGACATTATGAGCCATAATTTAAAGATCTGAAGAGAATTAGAAGAAATAAAGGGAGTGAATTGGTACTCAAAAATCTACCAATAAAGAAATTCAGCTCCACTATTGAATCTTAACAAACATTCAAAGAAGAATTAACACCAATCATTCTCAGTGTTTACCAAAAAAAAAAAAATCTAAGATGGAACATTCCTTAACACATCCTTTGAAATTAGAATTACCCTAATACCAAAGCCACATAAAGGCAGCACAAGAAAATTATAGACAACTATCACTTATGAATATAGATGAAGAAAACCCCAACAAAATAATAATAAACTGAATCTAACTGAACATTAAAATGACATATACCATGACCAAGGGGCATTTATCCAAGGAATGCAAGTCTGGTTCAACCTAAGAAAATTTCTCAAATGTAATAAATCATGTCAATAGAGTGATGAAGGTATAAAACACATGATAATCTCAATTAATGCAGTAGATGCATTTGACAAAATCCAGTATGCTTTTTTGATGAAAAAATATCACAAAAACATGAATAGAAGTGAATTTCTTCAACATGATAGAGGGCATATATAAAAACCCACAGCTAACAATATACTCAGTGGTAATAGCTGGAGAAAACTGTCCATTTAAGATCAGGGACAGGACAAAGATGCTTCTTTCACCACTGATATTCAATATTGTATGAAAAAATTCTAGCCAGAGTAATTAGGCATGAAAAAGAAATAAAAAGTATCCATATAGGAAAGGAAGAAGTAAACTATATTTGTAGATGACATGATCTTATAAATAGAAAATTCAAAAGAACCCACAAGAAAAATATTAGAATTTATAAGCAAAATCATCAAAGTGGTGTGGTACAAGATCAATACATAAAAATTGTGTTCCTATATAATAGCAATGAACACTCCAGAGAGGAAATTAAGAAAATAAGTCAATTTACAAAATAATCTTCAAGGATAAATAGGAGCCATTTTCAGGCTCCCACCTGCTTTCTCTCTTTCACTCTCCCACCTACTTTCTCCCTACTCCCTCACCCCAATAAACCTGTTAAGCTTTGAAAAAAAAGAAAGAATATGTAGGAATTATATTTAGGCAATAATATAAAAGACTAGCACACTGAAAACAAAAAAACACTGCTGCAATAAATTAATGAAGAACTAAATAAATGGCAAAGCATCCCAAGCTCATGGAATGGAAGCATAAATATTGTTAAGAGGTCAATTTTACCCAAAGCTATCTAATGAGTCAATGAAATTCCTAGCAAAATTCCAGGAGCATTTTGCTGAAATGGAAAAACAGATTCTAAAATTCATATGAAAGTTAAGAGACCTGAATAGCCAAAATGATCTTGTAGAAAAGAACAAAGGTGGAGGACTCACACTTCCCAAGTTCAAAGACAAAGTTGAAAAAGCAGACAGTGTGGTACTGGTATAAAGATAAACAGACAAACAGACAAATGAACTGGAACTGAAAGTCAAGAAATAGAACCACACATATATGGCCAATTGATTTTTAACTGATTCTTCTTTATTAGAAAACATCCAGTTAAGAAATAGAGAAATCATTGTTAGGTAAAATTACATGGCACATGATTATGACTCAGCCCCACCAATTCATATTTCTGAATTATGCTTTCTCTTAACTCCAGAGTATTATAGTCATGCAGTATGGGTAGAAAGCGTTGCTTTTTTCTTCTGTCCATTCTCTTAATAAAGCAATGCAAGTTCAGGAATATTTAGTTGGGATCATTTTCTACCATGTGAATATGGGATACTCTAATGTTAAAAAATCAAGTCTAAATATAGGCAAAATTTAGACTAATTACTTATGATATGCAATGTGCAATTACATAAATCCAATAGGTGTACAGGTTTTCACCTATCTTTGCTCTGAAAGTTTCCATCATATATGTCTTGACCCAAACACAAAATTCTAAGCAATGGGATACCAGGTAATGAAACAAAATGGTAGTAGGAGTTTGCTTTTTCACACTGTTCAGGAGGGCACAGATTTATCTGAAATTTCCTTTTTCTCTTCAGTTGTATCACTAAATATTCCTTCATCTTTATTAGCAGTAGTAGATATAGTCTGGGATGTCATAGTGCTTCCAACCCCTTGGTAGCAACCCATGGGTAAAGGTGGCATAGAAGAGGCAATGTCAATTGCATCTCATGATGATGATGATAACAATGTCATATGTTCATTTAATCTTGGTCTTCAGAAAAAAATAAATTTCCTGGAATGTCCCATGACTCTCCTTCTAACATGCCTTACGTATTCCAAAGTATCATCTTTAATATCTTAAATGTCCCATGTGGCAAGAAAGAAATTAAAGCATTACCCTTCTTCTGCTTCTTGAACATACAGTTTTTAAGAGAAAATGTTATGATGAGCAATAGTAGCAAGGAACATCTCAATTCAGACAATAAAGTCCTGGAATCCTGTAGTGTACATGATTAGTTCCTGCAATGCAATAATATAAACAAGTCTGTGCTTGTAAAAATTGGGGAAGCAGATGAAAGTGTCTTCACTGTCATTCAACAAATATGCACTATGAGGCAGGCACTTATTCAGGTAATACAGATATAACAGTGAAGACACATTAATTATCAACTTTGGAGAAGCTTATATCCTAGTGAATGGCAAGAGAAAATAAAGAAACAAAGAAATCAACTATCAAATAAAATAGTTGAGTAAGCCTCCTGGAGAAGTAAATGAAAAAAAAAATAACAAAAATGTGAACTGTTGGCATGTGGTTGGCAAAAAGATGAACAGAGAGGGGTATAGCATGAATATGTCTAGAGCCAAACTAATGATGAGGTATAGCAGGAAATAAAGTCAGAGAAATAATGGGATCTGGGTTGGAAGAAAGAAAAAATAAAGATAGGGTAGTTGCATAAGGCAGTCGAAAGAACATTTTGAAATTTGTTGAGTGACATGGAAATTTATTTGAGGAATCTGAGCAGAAAAGGTTATATTTTAAAATTATTACTCTGGTAACTGTGAAGATGGAATGGAAGCAATGATACAAGTAGCAAGCTCTTTCAGGAAGATATTGGAATAATCCAAGTGAAGAATGATGGAAACCTCAATCAGAATGCATTTAGTGACAAACTAATTTTGAATCCAAGGCAAGCACAGGTGTACTGCATTACAGTGGGTAAGTAGCTTGTATGCTAAGAGAGATTAGATTGGGGTAGGTAACCATGTATCCTCAATTGTCCAGACAGTCGTATTAACATCTGTTGTCTGAATGTAATTATTAAGAATTTCTGATTTTCCTCTCAAAAGTGTCCTGGATTGTGTGGTTAATTATATGATCTTCCTAGTTACAGCAGAGTAAAGGTGGACAAAAATACAGCTGATTCTAGGACATGGGCTTAGATGTGTTTGTATGCTGAGTTACAGATGATTTGTCTTTATTTGCCCAATTATCAAGCATATATTACTTGTAATAAATTTTAATTTTCTTCTAAATAACATATAGTCATATTCTAAATTATAAAAATTAATAAAAGAAAGTCCCATAATCTTATTTTCATGGTAAATATTATACCATGAAATATTAATATATTTAATATAATATTAAATGTTATACATATAGTGCGATGATTAAGTTCATATGTCAACTTGCCAGACTATGCTGTCCAGTTGTTTGGTCAAGCAAGCACTAGCCTGATTCTTACTGTGAACATGTCTCATGGATTTAATTCATCAAGAAATTAATTGCATCTATGACTAATTACATCTTTAATCAACTGAGGAGACTACCTTCAATAATGATGGACATCTCATCAATCAGTTGAAGGCCTTAAAAGGAGAATCAATGATGTTAGCAGAAGGGAGAATTTCCATTTCCACTTCAGCCAGCCAGCTTCTCCTGGGGAAATCAATGAAAACTTTTACCAGCAATTAGAGCTTGCAGCCTGCCCTACTGAATTTGGACTTGCTCATTCCCAAAATCATGTAAGCCAATTCCTATAATAAATCCCATAATATTTATATTATATATCCTGCTGGCCCTGTTTCTCTAGAGAATCCTGATTAATACATATAGAAATTGGATCAGTCTGTGTCTTTGAAAGTACGTATCCCCAGAAAAGTCACGTTTTAATCTTGACCTAATCTTGTGGGAGCAGCTGTTTCTTTCAATCCCTATTCAGCACTGTTGATTGGAAATTTATCAGATTATCTCCATGGAGGTGACACACCCAATATTGTGTATTAATTTTTTATTAGATGGAGATGTGACTCCACCCATTCTGTGTGGGTCTTGATTGGTTAAATGGAATTCTTTAAAAGAGGAAATATTTGAGAGAAGTAACAGAAATGACAGAGCCTAGAGAAATGACAGAAGCCTAAGAGACAACAGAAACTTCATAGCAGAACTAAATCAGATGCAGACATGTGGAGAACAAAGACACAGATGTTTGGTGATGCTTGGAGCCCAGCAGACATTGTCATGAGATGTTACACAAACCAGAAACTGGAGAGAGCCAAAAGAAGCCAGGAGATGAAAGCCAGTCTTGGAAAAGTGAATTGAGGAACCTCCACAGGAACAGAGGCTGAAAGTAATGGAGCCCAGGAGGAGGGGACCAGCAGATACTAGCCACACAATTTCCCAGCTGACAGAGATATTCCAAACCAATCAGCCTTCCTTGAGTAAAGGTAATCTCTTGTTGGTGCCTTAATTCAGACACTTTGACTTCCTTAGTACTGTAACCCTACAACTTATTGAATTCCCCTTTATAAAAGCCATTCAATTTCTGGTATATCACATTCTTGCAGCTTGCAAGCTAACATAGATTTGGTACCAGAGAAGTGGGGTGCTGCTGCTGCAGTTTACAAATACCAGACTTGCTAGAACAACTTTTTAAATGGATAAGGGGAAGATTCTGGAAGAATTGTAAGGACTTTGGTAAAGATGGCTGGAATTACTTTGAAGAGACTGTTGGTAGAAATGTGAACTCTAAAGACATCTCTGATAAGGCTTTAGACAGAAATAATGAACATGTCATTGAGAACTGGAGGGAAGGCATTCTTTGTAGATGGAAGGCAGGATTCAAGAGTGATAAACTTGGGTATTTAGCAGAGGAAATACCAAACTAAATGTGGAAAATGCAGTTTAGCTGCTCCTTGAAGCTTATGGTAAAATGTCAGGCAAAAGAGATAAGTTGAACTGAACTCTTGGGTACAAAGAAACCAAAATTGATGGTTAGGAAAATTCTGGGCTTCCAGACAGTAAGACCCAAATGAATAAGGCCCCACATGAGGTTTTAAGAAAACATGGAAGCAGTCAGCCATTTCAGAAGTCAGGATTGGAGATTGAGTTATCCAGAAAGGATTTGTGGAAAGTTCTTTTGTCTGATGAGCATGATCCCAGCATATTCCATAGAAAGCAAAAAACCATGAGATCTCCACAGGTCATACACCTGTCTTCTTCAGCTATAACACAAAGACCAATGTAAACATATTGAGAATAACAAAACTAAATTTTCCTAAGAGATAACCTAAATTCTAATAACTTACTTTAGATGATCTTCCTTACTCTCAACTGAGTTTAATTCATTTAGATGTTTACTTATTTTTCTCTTGAACTCATATCTTTTCATAAGAAGCACACAAATAAAGTATTTATTTTGAAGACTAGAATTATAATTATATGCTCCACCATGACTCCTGAAGCCAAATGCTAAGGATTATTTATGGGGATATTTAAAACTTTTTGTGCATTTCTGAGTTGGACTGTTAAAATAGTAGCTATATCTAGGGGGAGGAGGTTAAAATGATGTTTTCTCTTCCAACTTTTGTAATGTTTTATTCCGTGAAAATTCCAGGTAGGATATAAGTTTTGAGCAAGCACATGCATTAATCTCTTATGAGAATTAATGGTGGAGTTTCAGGTTGATTGCTAGAAGCAGTTTTTCTGCGTGGTGACACATTTTCTTAGTTACAAGATAATCCATGTTGCCTTACATTTTGCTGTGGTGTTCTGTGATAACTAAAGCCATTATTATTGTAGAAAATGATGGCAGCCTAAATTAGATAATTTAGAGTCACCGAAAGAAATTTAATTGGGCTGTCTCTTGAATTCATAGGACAGCATATGTCACTATTATGTTTAGATATAAAACATCTCTTCAATTCCTTTAAGTGGAAATAATTAAGAAGGAAGATTCAAAGATGCAATTTCATTCCTTAATATTTTAAAAAACATCTTGCTGAAATTGATTTCAAAAGGAACGATTTAGTAGAATTACTTGGAGTTATTATAATAAAATAAGAATTCTTATTTGTTATTTGATTACCATTATTATTAGTTGAATAGCATTCTTATTGTAAGTGAGGAAGATACAGCAGTCCTCAGAACTTTAAATATAATTACTGAATAAGCTTATTTGTTGTTAACCAATGTCTAAAATTCAAAATCCAGACTATGAATTATTCAGTCTATGAATAGTTCTCAATAATTTTTCATACCTGTTACACTTTGCTTTACCTCCCATTAAGTCCTTTGTATCATTTTAAAAACTGTATCACTTTCTATGAAAGGTGGCTGGATGAATTCTAATTGCAAAAAAATGCATATCTCATGCTCTAGAAGAAAACTCTCAGTTTGGATTTTCACAGATGTGTCTAAACTGACCTCTGCTATTATGAACTAAATTTCCAAAGGGAGAAGAAAGTGTTACCTAAAATAAAACTCTGTTAAGGATGTAAAAAATTTATTTCTCATCCAAGAAATAAACTTTCAAATGTCTTATCCAGAGTATCCCTCTCTTATTTTTGATATGTGCCAGTAGAGTAGAAAAATATACTCTGGAGTGTGTGATGTGACCCTAACTGCCTAATAACAAATCAAACAATTTGCTCCAGAATTTTCTTTTCAAGGGAAGGCATTTGGAAATAAGCGCAGAATTGAGAGTTGAAAATACTGGAATCAATGCCATAGTAAGATGGTGGGTTGAGATTGGTCTAATTACCCATCTCCCCACTCATTACCCATTAAAATCATCCTAACCATTATTTTTTTTCCTTAGTATAACCTAGGGTATATTATGATTATTGGTCATAATAATGTTTGGGCAGTCACTGTGCCCCTTTCAAGTGACATATCTGCATTTTTGAAATTGGAGACAAGTAATAAGAGATTAAAATGCATTGTATTAAGGCCTTTTTTGAGAAATTATTTCTCTTTTAAACTCTTAGGAAAAATGTTGCCTATTTGTACAACAAATAAAGCAAGGAAATGCCTCCAGAGATGGAGAGCATAATTAAATATCATCATAGGCTCTGTGGGACCCAAATAAAAAATGGCTTTATTATTTTACCCTAGTCACTGCATTCAATCATGCTCAACTGAATCTGTCTTTCCAATTTGTTAATGATTTTTAATGTAGATTTCATGCTTGGTCCATCTCAATGATTATAAATTGCACATATCAGGTCAATTAAACCCCAGCTAATTCCCTGTATTACTTCCAAATATACATGATATTTAGACCAAGACAACTATTGAGGGTAAGAGAAGTGGTTTGATGTTTGTTTAGCCCTCCTTCTTCCTCTTCTGGTTCCAGACTCTCAGGGACAGCAGCCTGAGGGAAAATATAGGCAAAATAACAGATGTTCTATTATATAATTAGCTACCTGGATGATGCACTGTTTCCTCTCATTGCTTCTTTAGTAAACATTTGGCCTATTAACATCTTCTATTAAGCAGGTACTCAAATTTGGCTCTTCTCTGGGGAACATGTACAAGTTTTTCAGGGAGTTCCACAGAGGGCTTTTTCCATTATGCAATTGCCTAACATTTGGACTTGGCTTCTTATACTTTCTTGCTCAGATCTAATTCCCTGCAATATATTTCATAGAATTTGCTGCAGGTATGCCATTATGAGGTGGTCAGCCTTCTTCCATGAGACTCTAAAAGATGTCTCAAAATCAACTAATTTCCTCAATGTCCACTTTATCCAGGGTAATCCATTTCCTTGCCACCCCATACACTGGTAGTTCAAGATGTTCCATTGCAGCCTCCTCTCCTTGGCCTGGCATTGCTTCTCTAATCCTCTTCTCCATGCTCACATAATCACAAGATTACTTGAAGAGTAAATGCACAATTGGGAATGAGATACAAATCTCCTTTGCTTGTATGTACATCCAATTTCTAGGAATAATTCTTAGGACTCACTCTTCAGTGGCTTAAGGATGAGAGAAACCCTCCTACCTCTCCCTATGAAAAATACAGGGAAAAGTTAGCACACTGCAACAGGTTAATGGCTCGGTGCTCCAAAAAACTACTTCCCCTGTACCAACTTCTATTTCTCTATTCTGAGAAAAAAGATATAGCAGAATCCAGTGGTTAGGGACATCAAAGCCAGGTTGATGGCCTCTTAATAAATATTGTAGGGAGTGTCTTGCCCCTAATGCTTGTAGCTTATTTAATAATGTGGAGTATTTATTTTTTGTCATTGCCTTTGGAACCTAACTCTCCATTTTCATGGAAATATGAAGTCCTGTAAAATATCCTGTTAGATAAATATAGAAGAATAAAGAAATGTACATATAAATGGTTATATATACAAGGAAAAAAGCTAGAGGTGAAATAATGATGGTATTTTTTACATTCTTAAATTTTCTATTAAACAAGTAGGCACCAATTTAATTTAGAAGAGTAAAGTTCTACAGATTACAATGAAGAATATTAAGTTAAAATAATCTAGGGACTACTATAATCAAGAAACTAAGATTATACATGATTCCAGTGCCCACAGGTTTAAAATTGATCTCACATAAAGCCACAAAAGAAAACCCAAAGTATTTTATAAATCAGTAATTATACAGGTTCCATTTTTCCTTTTGTAGTGTAATAAAACTAGAAATTAATAACTAGAGTACAAAAAAGCAAAAAATACAGTCATATGGAAATTGAAAATAAATACTCAAATAAAATTTAGCTCAAAAGAGGAATTAAATCTCCAACCAGAGGCTGCATGGAAATTAGTAATTCCAGTCTTGGGCCACAGAGTTTATAATTCAATGAAATCTTTGGCTCTTGTGTTTACCAGTAATAGAAAAAATAAAACACAAGAATTAGCAAACTATAGTTTATCAGCAAAATATTGCATGACAGATGGTTTTGAAAAAATATCTATTAGAACACAGTCATGTTCATTTATTTATGCATTTTCTATAGATGCTTTCTTGCTACCAAGTCGGAGTTGAGGAGTCAGGACAGAAACTATTTGGCCCATAAAGCCTAAATTATTTACTATCTGGATCTTTATGAAAAATGTTTGTGAATTTTCATAAAGAGAGTAATCAAAAAAAGATAAATTCATCTTCACAAGAAGATAAACATCTTCATGGGCCAGATATATATATATATATACATTTAAGTGTGAAGACAAAAGCATTAAGAATGATGGGGACATCTCACCAGATACAATCAGTATAATAAAGCACTGGAACAGCAATATTAACATACTGAGAGAGAGGGGAAAATAAGCCTATCACCCTTGATACATATACTCTGAACAGTACTTTTCAAAACTGAAGGTGGGACAGATGTAGGGAAAGAGGGGACAGGATGGTGGCATAGTAAAGTGTGGAATTTAGTACATCTTCATAAATAGCCAGGAATGGTATAAAACAACTGCTGCAAGGACATAAGTGACCAAATACACAGTGTACACCACTCTGGACCAGGTGGAACATCTGAGATCTCATGCATAACTGTAAGTGCCCCAAGCCATGGAGATCAGTGCCTCTCCTGCACTGACATGGTTGGTTAAAACTGGAGGGGAAAGGAAACAGACTTTACCTGTAGTGATGGCTTATCTCAACCAAGCTCCAATTGTGGAATTAATTAACAAATTCTGACTACCAAAAACTGGCCTCTACCACAGATAAAACTGGAATAAGCACTAAAGGAATTAGAAGTTTTACCACGGCATATAGGGGTCAAGTCTGCTGGAGAAAAATGGAAAAGACAAAGGCTCTTTGAGTTTGATAGCACAAAATACTGGAAAAGGCCTGATACCCAAGAAAAGGGGGCACAAAGAGCCTGGAGATACATAGAACCACATACCAACACAAGCTCTTGATTGGCAAACCCAAGGAGTAGGGTCAGTCTCTGAGAATGAATTTTTGCCTTTTTTTTCTTAATAGCTCATTAAATAGAACTGCAATCACTCTCAGGTTCCAGCACTGCCTTGGCAAGGTTGGAACTAAGACAAGTCTGAGAGACAAAGTGACTAGTCAGGTGAAAGGGGTTAATTCCCTAAATGGTATATCTTCCTCAAGAAAAGAGGGGTGGGGCCCAGCTCAAGAGAAATCCCAACCTCAAGGAATCCAGACCCCAGGAGTTGGAAAACAGAAGCAGTGAAAGACCTCCTACTACTACACTTTTATCTCAACCACTCCCCTGCCAGGGTGAATCTGCTGAAATTAAAGGCATTCCATCACTTTACAGCAGTAAGAAGCCACAGGCAGACAAAAAGCACACACTGGGCAGAATAGAAAAAAGTGCAGAGTCTAGAGTCTTCATATAAAAGTCTGGCAATCTTCTGGGTATAACCCTCAGGGAAAACTGATGTTGGCTACTCTCTCCTCCTGAGAAGTGGGCTGCCTGTTCTGGGAAAATATGACTGGGGTCTATAATATCTGAGGAGACTCTCCTCAGATAATGGGCTCCAATTATGTGTGGCAAGAAACAGAAAACCAAGAACTGAAAAATTATGATCAGTTAAACAGAACCTCTGCTAGAGGCCAAAAATAAGCTGAACTGAATGTCAAAGAACAGATAGAGGAAAAAAAAAACATCCAGCAAGAGGACCCTAGGTAAAAAGTGCAAACAACCTCCAGAATAAACCAATTAAGGAAGTCAAATACCTAGAAGCCAGCAAAAAATAATGAGTCATACTAGGAAAATCAAAGATACAGCCCAATAAAAGGAACCTCAAATGAAACACAGGAATTGAAACAACCAATTCAAGATGTTTGAATACATATGCAAAATCTCATCAAAAATCAAATCAATGAGTTGAAGGAGGATATGGAGACATTGGGAGAACAAAAAGAATAACTTGAAAGTTTGAAAAAGCAAATTGCAGAACACATGGGAATGAATGGCACAATGGAAAAGGTTTAAAAAATGAAAACCTACAACAATAGATTTGGAGAGGCAGAAAAAAGGACTAGTGAACTAGAGGAGTGGGCATCTGAAATATGATGTACAAAATATAGGGAAAAGAATGTAAAAATTATGAGCACGATCTCGGAATTGAATGACAAAATGAAACATGCAAATATATCTTTTGTGGGTGTCACAGAAGGAGAAGAGAAAGGAGAAGGAGCAGAAAGACTAAAGAAGGAAATTCACTGAAACTTTCCCATCTTTTAAGAAAGACATAAAATAACAGATCCAAGATTGCAATGTAACCCAAACAGAATAGATCCAAATAGACATTCTCCAAGATGCTTACAAATCAGTTTGCCAAATATCAAAGACAAAGAGAGAATTTTGAAAGCAGCAAGGGAAAAGCAATTGATCACATAGAAGGGAAGTCCAGTAAGACTATGTGAGGATTTATCAGCAGAAATCATGGAGGTGAGAAGGCAGTGGTATGTAAGACACTGAAAGAGAAAAACTGCTAGCCAAGAATACTATTCCCAAAAAAACTGTCTTTCAAAAATGAGGAGGAGATTAAGATATTTTCAGAAAAATAATCACTGAGAGAATATTTTACTAACAGACCAGCTCTACAAGAAATACAAATGGGAGCAGTACAGCCAGATAGGAAAAGGCCACAGAGAGCAGTATGGAAAAGAATGCTGAAATGAAGACTATCAGTAAAGGTAAAGAGACAAAAAAAATAGATATGACATATAAAATCCAAAAGATAAAATGGTAGAAGAAAGTAATACCTTTACAGGGATAACATTAAATGCTAATGGATTAAACTCCTAATCAAAAGATATAGACTTGCAGAATGAATTAAAAAACAGGACCCATCTATATGCTGTCTGCAAGAGACACACTTTAGACCTAAAGACAAAAATAGGTTGAAGGTGAAAGGTTGGGAAGAGATATTTCATTTAAATAACAACTGGAAAAGAAAAAGGTACCTATACCAATATCTGCAAATTAGACTTCAAATGTAAAACAATTAAAAGAGACAAAGATGGAAGCTATGTATTAAAAAATAGAAGAAAAAACTATCATAAATATTTATACACCAAACCAGAATGCCTCAAAATATATGAGGCAAATACTGAAAGGAGAACTAGACAACTCTACAATAATAGGTAGAGACTTCAATTCCCCACTGTCATCAATGAATAAAATATCTAAACAGAGGATTCATAAGGAAAAGGATAATTTGCATAATATGATAAATGAACTTGAGTTAACAGAAATTTGCAGAACGTTGCACCCCAAAACAGCAGGATAAATATTTTTTCTCAAGTGCTCAAGAATCATTCTCTAGGATAGACCATATGCAGTGTCACAAATCAAGTCTCATAAATGTTAAAAGACTGAAATTATACAAAACACTTTCTCAGATAATAATGGAATGGAGTTGGAAAATAATAAGAGGCAGAGGGCCAGAAAAATCTTTAATATATGGAGGCTAAACAACATATTCTTAAATAATAAGTGGGTGAAGGAAGAAATTACAAGACAAATCAGTAAATAAATACCTTGAAGCAAAGGTAAATGAAAACACAACATATAAAAATTTATAGGATGTAGAAAAAGCTGTTCTGAGAGGAAAATTTATTGCCTTATTGCCCATATTAGAAAAGAAGAAAGGGCAAAAATCAAGGAATTAACTGTTCATTGGAAGAACTAGAGAAAAAAAAACAGCAAACTAAACCCAAAGCAAACAAAAAGAAATAAATTAGGAGGATCAGAGCACAAATAAATGAAATTGAGAACATGAAAGCAATCGAGAAAATCAACAAAACCAGAAGTTAGTCCTTTGAGAAAATCAATAAAATCAGTGGACCCATAGATAAGGTGATATGAGAGAGAGAGAGAGAGAGAGAGAGAGAGAGAGAGAGAGAGAGAGAGAGAGAGAGAGAGAGAGAGAGAGAGAGAGGATGTAAATAAATAAAATCAGAAATGGAAGAGGGAACATAACCATTTACCCTGCAGAAGTAAAGGAGGTAATTAAAGGATACTATGGGCAACCATATGCTAATAAACTAGACAATATAGATGAAATGGGCAACCTCTTAGAAAGACATGAACAATAGGGCTTGACTTGTGAAGAAACAGATGACATCAACAAAGCATTCATAAGTAAATAGATTGAATCAGTCATCAAGTAGCTCATAATAATGGAAAGTCCAGGACCAGATGGCTTTACATGTGAATTCTACCAGGCATTCAAGAATGAATTAGTATCAGTCCTATGCAAACTCTTAAAAAAATTGATGTGGAGGAAAGCTATATAACTCATTTTATGAAGCCAAATCACTCTAATACCAAAACCAAACAAAAATACTGCAAGAAAAGAAAAACAGACTAATACCTTTAATGAATATAGATGCAAAAATTCTTAAGAAAATAATTGCAAATCAAATCCAGCAGCACATGATCAAGTGGGATTTATTACAGATGTTCAAGGATGGTTTAATTAAGAAACTCAATCAATGCAATACACTGTATCACAAATCAAAGCAGAAAACCCACATGATCATCTCAATGGATGTAGAAAAGGCATTTGACAAAATTCAACATCCTTTCTTTTTTCCTTAATATTTTTATTGATAAATCTTCATACATGTACATTCCATACATGATATATAATCAATGACTCACAATATCATCAGAGTTGTGTATTCATAAGCACATTTTTACAATATTCATTTATCACTCTACAAAAAGAAATATAAAGAAAAAGGGAAAAGCTCACATATACCATGCTCCTTACCCCTCTTTCTCATTGATCATTAGTATTTCCATCTACCCAATTTATTTAACCCTTTGTTTCCCTTATTATTTATTTATTTTTATCCATATTTCTTTTACTCATCTGTCCATACCTTGGATAAAAGGAGCATCAGACACGAGGTGTTCACAATGACATAATCACTTTGCAAAAGTTATATCTTTATACCTTCATCTGCAAGATCAAGGCTACTGGGAGACAACTCAAGTTTCAGGGGCTTCCCTCCAGCCACTCCAATACACTATAAATGAAAATGAGATATCAATATAATGTGTAAGAATAAACTCCAGGAGAATCTTTGGGTTTTGTTTGAAATCGCTCAACCACTGAAATTTTATTTTGTCTCATTTCTCTCTTCCCCCTTTTGGTCAAGAAAGTTTTCTCAACCCCTTGATGCCAGGTCCCAACTCACCCCAGGATTTCTGTCCCACATTGCCAGGGAGATTCATACCCCTGGGAGTCATGTCCAATAAATTGGTCAGGTCAGTGAGTTGGCTTACAGAGACAGGCCATATCTGAGCAACAAAAGAGGTTCTCTGGGGGGACTCTGGCTTAATTTTAAATAGGCTTAGCCTGTCTTTTGCAGAAATAAGTTTCACAGGGGCAAACACCAAGATTGAGGGCATAGTTTATTGATTTCGCTGTTCCCACTGCTTGAGAGAATATCAAAAATTCTCTAAATGGGTAAGCAGAATATGTCATCCTTTTTCCCTGGTCCCCCAGTAGGACCTTGTAAATACTTCATTATTCACTGCCCAAATTACTCTGGAATATTACAAGGCATCACACTAGCCTGGACAAACCAACAAAATCTCATACCCTATTCAAGATTCCATTTACTTATGGTGTTCAACTCAACTGACTATACAAGTTAAATTAGGAAATGCACTAACCAAACATAAATTTTGCACAAAATAATCTTCTCTCCTTTGGTCTCACACAGAAGTCAGTATTTTAAAATATGGACAGTACAATCCTTTAAGCTTTATTCTGACATACCTTAATTCTATCCAGATGAGCTTCATCCATGTCTCTACTTAAAGTCTGATCACTATTTCAACTTTTTAAAAAGTTCCTGTATGGGGTACTGCTGACTTTCACAGCTTCAGAGCTCTAACTCTGAGTCTCAGGTGTCACATAAATACCTGAAGTTTCTGGGAATGACCAAGCTACAAACAAATAATCAGTATCTCAGAATTTAGAAATAAAAGTCACAAATCCTGAATATATGTGAATATATGTAACTGCTGTAAGAGCTTACAATCAAGGACCCTCTACAATAAGAAAGGATGTTGACATTAAATCTCAGGGAAATGGAGTCAACATCCTTTCTTGATGAAAAGACTTCAAAGGGCAGGAATAGAAGGGAACTTCATCAACATGATAAAAGGAACATATGAAAAAACCACAGCTAACATCATCCTCAATGGGGAAAGAGTGAAAGTTTTCCCCCTAAAATGAGTTGTAAGACAAGGATGCCCATTGTCACTATTATTCAACTTTGCACTGGAAGTTCTAGCCAGAGCAATTACTCCAGAAAAAGAAATAAAAGTCATCCAAATTGGAAAAGAAGAAATAAAATGCTCACTGCTTGCAGATGACATGATTTCCCATGTAGAAAATTTTTTTAAAAGCTACAATAAAGTTACTAGAGCTCACAAAAGAGTACAGCAAGTGGCAGGGTACAAGATCAACAGTGGTTCTATACACTGGTGATGAGTAATCTGAAGAAAAATCAATAATAAAATTCCATTTACCATAGCAACCAAAATTATTTAGGAATAAATTTAAGTAAGGATACAAAAGACCAATACATGGAAAACTACAAGAAATTGTTGTAAGAAATCCTGGAAGACCTAAATAAATGGAAAAGCATACCATGCTCATGAATTGGAAGACTAAATATTGTTAAGATAAGAATTCTACCCAAATTGATTTATACATTGAATGTGATACCAATTAAAATCCCAACAACTTACTTTGCAGAAATAGTAACACCAATTACCAAATTTATTTGGAAGAATAGGTTTGCTTTGAATAGATAAAAATATCTTGAGAAAGAAAAATGAAGTGGGAAGTCTCACACTACCTGAATTTAAAGTATACTACAAAGCTACAGTGTTCAAAACAGCATGGCATTGGCATAAGGATAGATATGCTGACCAATGGAATGGAATTGACTTGAGCATTCAGAAATGTACCCTTTTCATCTATGGACAATTGATCTTTGTAAGGTAATCAAGTCAATCCACCTGGGACAGAGCAGTCTCTTCAATAAATGGTGCTTGGAGAACTGGATATCCATATGCAAAAGAATGGAAAAGGATCCATATCTCATACCCTATAAAATTAATTCAAAATGGATCAAAGATCTAAACATTAGACTTAAGAACATAAAACTTTTTTACAAGAAAATGTGGGGAAATATCTTACAAATCTTATAATAGGAGATGGTTCCTAGACTTTATACCCAAAGCAATGAAAAAGGAAATAGATAAGTGAAATCTCCTCAAAATTAAGCAGTTTTGTGCATCAAGGAATTTTGTCAGGAAAGTTAAAAGGCAGCATACACAATGGGAGACAATATTTGGAAACCACATATCAGATAAGAGTTTAGTGACCATAATATATAAAGAGATTCTTCAACTCAACAATGAAAAGTCAAACAAACCAATTAAAAAATGGGCAAAAGACATGAGTAGACACTTTTCAGAAGAGGAAATGCAAATGGCTGAAACACATGAAAAAATGCTCAACTTCACTGGCTATTAGGGAGATGCTAGTCAAAACCACAATGAGATATCATATGAGACTTACTAGAATGGCCAGTATAAAAAAAAAGCAAACAATTGCTAGAGAGGATGTGAAGAAAGAGATATACTTATCCATGGTTTGTGGTAATGTAAAGTTGCACAACTGCTCTGGAAGGCATTTTGGTATTTTCTCAGGAAACTAAGCATAGAATTCCCATATGATCCAGCAATCACAGTACTAGCCATATATTCAGAGTAACTGAAGGCAAGGACACAAATGAACATTTGCACACCAATGTTTATAGCAGCATTATTTATGACTTCCCAGAGATGGAAAGATCCCAAATGTCCATCAAGGTGCAAATGGCTAAACAAGCTGTGGTATATACATACAATGGAATATTAACAGCTGTAAGACAGAATAAAGTCATGACACATGTAACAACATTCATGAACCTTGAGGACATTATGCTGAGTGAAATTAGCATGAAACAAAAGGACAAATACTGTATGGCCTCATTAATATGACCTAATATTAATGAGTGAAATCTGAGAGCTAAAATTAAGAACACAGGTTATCAGGAGCTAGAAATAAGGTAGATATTGTGCAGTTGGTGTTGAAGGAATACAGATTGTGAACTGATCATAAAAATTCAGATAGCACAATATTATGTGATGGTAGCACAATAATGAAAGTATGCTGAATGAAGCTGAATGTGGGTGTGATTGAGAAAGAAGGGATGGGGGCACATATGAAACCAGAAGGAAAGATAGAGGATAAAGACTGAAATGATATAACTTAGGAATGCCTAGTGGGGACAGTGATTGTGATTAAATGTACAAATATAAAAATGTTTTTGCATGAGGGAGAGCAAATGAATATGAACATTGCAAGGGGTTGAAAATGGATGGTATACAGGAAAAGGTAGAATCAATTCAAGTTAGTGTCTATAGTCCACAGTAACATTATAATATGCTTCCACTGAATGTAACAAAAGCATTATGCCAAAAGTAAATGTCAACAAGTTTGGGGTATAGGGAAGGGTTATGGACTCTTTGTGGAAGAAAAGGAAATGTCTTTATATATACCGTGGTGGTGAAGGTATGTCTATTTACTTAGGTTATATTGTAGGATATGTGAATAAAATTGATTTCAGACAGACTTGAGAGATTATTCTGTTGGTTCTTCTCATGCATTTCACAGATAACCCTTTTTAGTTTAGGAGGTATTGGAGTGGCTAGAGGGAAGTACCTGAAATTGTTGAACTGTGATCCTGTAGCCTTGATTCTTGAAAAAGACTGCATAAATAGGTAGCTTTATAATGTGACTGTGTGATTGTGAAACCTTGTGTCTAATGCTCTTTTTATCCAGGTTATGGACAGGTGAGTAAAAAGAAAAGATAATAAATAAATAAATAATATGTTGAGGTAAAGGCAAAAATTTGGTGATTAAAATACTAGTGGTCAGTAAGAGGGAGGGGTAAGGGGTTTGGGATGTATAAATTCTTTTCTTAATTTTATTTCTTTTTCTGGAGTGATGCAAATATTCTAAAAATGACCATGGAGAAGAATACACAACCATATGATGATATTGTAGGACACTGTTTGGAAAATATCATTGGCCTATATGTGTGTGGGTATTTCTCAATAAAAATAATTTTTTAAAAATCTATACAGTAAATAAGCTTAAAGACTGATGTGATATTTCACTAAATCATTGGAGTAACGAACAATGAATATGTTTCAAATTCAGCAAAAACTCTATGAATATAAAAGCTCTTATTTAATAAATATTTCAAAAAATGAAGGTTGGACAGCCAGCTTTGAAAACAGCTTGGCAGTTCAGCGGAAAGTTTAACATAGAATTACCATCTTACCAGGCAATTTCACTCCTAGTTATATAGACAAGAAAAATGAAAAGTATACAAGTAAAACATTGCACACTGCTGTTCAGAGCAACAATATTCATAATAGTCAAAAGTTTGAAAAAAACAAAATGTACATCAAGTAAAGAATGGATAAATAAAATGTGGTATTCCTATACAGTGGCATGCCTATCAGCCATTAAAAGGAATGGAATACACTTAAATGCTGCAACATAGATATATCATGAAAGAAGTGGAAGATTCGAGACACAAAAGGCCACATATTGGATGATTCCATCTATATATGTCCAGACTATGCAAATCCATAGAGTGGGGAAGTAGATTAGTGGTTACCAGGGGATGGAGTGAGGGGAATATGGGCAATGACTGCTAAAGAGGTAGGGGACTTACTTTTAGCTGATGGAAATATTCTGGAATTAGATAGGGGTGGGTTTTGTCCAACCCTAGGAATATACTAAAAACCATTGAATTGTATACTTTAAAAGGTTGAATTTTATGATATATGAATTACTTACATCTCAATAAAGTCATTACTAAAAAAAGAAGGTGAAGATATCTGCTAAATAAAGTTATTACTAAAAATTAAAGTGAAATGATAAAGGTAAAATCAGAGGCTTATAATACAATATTTAGGGGACAAAGATATACATAGAAGCTAGAAATGGGTGAATAGTTAGCTAATGAGATTGAACTCCAATAGAAGAGAATAGATAGGAGTGAAGGTGGTTCTCTAGTGGGTCTATAAGTAATATTACCATATTGAAGATGAATAAAATTGAAAGGGGTTGTATAGACCTCTGTGTCCCACTGATTAACACTAGTAAAAAAAATTAGTTCTTGCAAGAACTACTTTAAAGACATGATTCATGTACAAAGACTGTTAAAGTCCAGGGTAGTACAGGAGGAAAACTGCTATTGCATGCTATGGGTTATGTTTAAAAGGAAAACATCTGCACTACCACAGCACAGCAGAGGTAAATAATGGGGAGAGGGGCATGAATTAAGAATTAAGAGGAGGTTTAGACTTCCTGTTTGGTGAGGGTTTGTTAATTTGTTTCTTTTCTTTTGGGAACAATGAAATTAAAGTTGAGTGTTAATGGATTGTGGACTTTGGGCACTATACATGAAACGTGATGAATGCAGGTGGCTGAAGGATGCACTGATTGAGAAGTAGATTGGTGAGTGATGGTGTATACTTATGAAGAAATGTTGTGCTGCTACAAAAAAGGAATGGAGTCCTGAAGTGAGTAATGATGTGAATGAATATGTGGGACACTTGGTGAAGCAAAATAAGCCAGAAACAAAACAGCAACAATGGTGTGGTCTCTTAGAAAATGTTCACAAGAAAACAGCAGGCAAGATTGTAAGATTTTATAACAGATGAATTTAGTTTGTAGTATTAATTATTATTTCTGTATTTTGGGAGGTTGATGCATGTGTGTATATCAGGATATATATATATATATATATATATATTTAGAGATAAGAACAAAGCTGTTCAAGTTGAGATTAAAGTAATTCAGAACACAGGGGTAAGGAAGACAATGTCTGTGTTTTAGAACCACACAGATAGTTCCACCTCCCTACCCCATATATAGTTTCCATCATGTGAAAGTTGGAATGGCCATAGCCCAAACATCCCTAAAGAGAAGGATAGAAGGACCAAAGGTAATAGGGGAGTTTTCCAGAGAAGATAGGATTTAACAAATGAACATGATTGCTGAATCATTAAATTGGTATCTCTTTTAGTCTCCAGTATCTTAGAGCAGCTAGAAGTAAAAATTTTTAATTGTGAAATTATCACCCATGTCAAACTCTGAAACATGTTCTACAACTAATTGTGGTACTGTGATTTGAAATTCATTGCTTTTTCGTATATATGTTATTTTTCACAAAAAAAGAAAAAAGTTGATTTTGATAACAAAAAATTATTTAAGTCTTCTAGCCTCCTATATTCTGGAGTAGTTAGAAGGAAGACTCTGAGAGGTTTTTTTAGGGATACCCAAATCAATAGTCCATGCCCTTGACAAACTCTAGGATCTGTTCTGTTAATACCTGTTGAAGAATGCTTTGAAATCTATTGCTTTTTTTTATTTCTTTGCTTTGTATATATGTTATACTATACAATAAAAAAGTTTTAAAAATGAAGGTGAAGACATCATAACTTTGATGGCATAGAAAGACAGCATGATCATTGTTCCCACAAAAACAATGATAAAAAAGCTATATAAACTTCAAAATCATAAATTTTCTTGAGTCCATCAGAATCTGAGTTTACAAGGCAATGAAATAAATAAAATAACCAAAAGTGTTATGTTCTCCCGTAGAGAGATAGGATAGATAATCTGGGTCAACTCTTACAGAGTATAAGGAGAAGAGATAGCTACCCATTAAGGTGGGTAAGAAGAAAATTAAAACATTAATTTTTAACAGCCAATACTGGACTACTGAATCATTTTGGAGTGGCTGTGATCTCTGATTACCAATGTAGTTGAGTAGTAGACTTGAGGGAATTTTTCTTATTTCTCTGTACAGCATTTCACACTGTTTAAATATTTTTCCAATAAATTTCTTTTTCCTTCTGACTACATAATAAATACAATGGAGCTGATCAGTTTGTGGGAAGAACATGAGAATGGGCAAATGAGCAGGCAATTCACATCAGGGGAAACTGCATGGCATTTGAACAAGCATATAAGGATAACTTCACTATTGCTGAAGGGAATGCAAAACACAAAAAATATGAAATTTATCACATCCATATTTTGGTAAAATATTTTTCAAATTTTTTCAGTATCTATGCTTTGATGGTTGACCAAGATGATGACATAAGATGCTCCAGGGTGCTATTCTCCTACAGTATCATTGAACAACTATATAAACTGGCAGAGACATGTTCCTCAAAGCTCCAGAAAACAGTTAAATGGTTGGAGTAAATGGGTGAGGACTGCATCATGAAAACAGTTTTAAAAACTGTAGAAGTTCATGGCAACCTTGCTGGAACCATAGGTTGGTTTCATACCCCCTTCCCAGTTTGGTGTGGAACCAGCCTACAGTTCCATTGTGGATCCTGTAACCACTCCTGGGAGAACACAGCAACCTCTATGTACATATGGGGCGACAATATAGCAGATGGCAGCTTGAAAGAGTGAACCCACAAGCTCAATTTTATCTGGACTTCTGAGAACTTGCCCTGGAGGCAGAAGTAGTTTACAAACACCTAAAGCAGTGTAAGAAACACCTACATGAAGGATGCCTGGGTCAAAGCATTACATTTGAATAGAGTACCTGGGTGTGTCAAATTCACAGGGAGTAAAGGAGGCATTGGAATTTCTAAGACAAAGTGCAAATACAAGCCCAAAACAAAATGCAAGTTCAGAAAAGATAAGCAGGATCCTGCACTTCACGTTTGTCTTCTTGTAATGAACTTCTTTTTTTTTTTTTACATGGGTAGGCATCAGGAATCAAACCCGGGTCCTCTGAGATGGCAGATAAGCATTCTTGCCTGCTGAGCCACCATGACCCACCCTTGTAATGAACTTCTTGACAGGAAGGATAAACTTTGAAGGAGAATAAAAGCCAACTGAAAGCCCATTTGTAAAGACTGAAAGGTCTTTTTGTCTTGTTGTTTGTTTTGTTAGCTCCTGCCACTCAAGAAAATCTCTGTCATATAACTAGTTACAAATTTAAGGAAAAGAAAGCTCAGGGACTAGATCTCAGAGTTAACACCATGTAATATTCAAATGTACAGTGTGAAACAAGTAGATTTCAAGACAAAGAAACAGGAAATGATGGCCCATCCAAAGGAACAAGAAAAAAGCTGAGAAACAATCAAAAACAAATAACAGGGTGGTGCAACAATGACTCAGCAGGCAAGAATTCTTTCCTGCTTGTCTCTGTTGATCCAGCAACCCAGGTTTGATTTGCAGAGCTTGGCCTGCAAAAAAAAAAAAAAAAAAAGAAGAAGAAGAAAAATGAATAACAGCAGACTTTGGATATACTGGAAAAAAATCTTAAAAACTTGATCCTCAATATGCTTACAAAAATAAAAGAATAAAGACTGGAAGAACTAAAGGATGTTAAGAAAGCAGTGAATGAATAATGTGAGAATCTAAAAATAATTTTTTTAGCGAACCAAACAGAAGAGTTCCAGAGAAGAAGGAGGAAAAAGAAGCTGCAGTACTCAATCCTCCTCCAAAAACAGCTAGTGGACAGGTAGGAACTGTCTGAACCAACTACTGTGTGGCTCTGGAAGCCATGTATTGTACAGTATCCAGGGAAGAGTAGAATGAAGAGGCAGAGACACTACAGCAAAGGGCTGTGAATACAGCTCTCAGTCATAATTGCTGGCACCCAAACTCTATTCTTGAGGCTAACTGCTTCAGTCTGGCTGGCTGTTGCAGATGGAGAGAGACTTGGAAGGCCTTATCTCCAAGAATGAGTGGGAAGGGGTCACACCAAGTACTGAACATGGCTTTTCATCAGCAAATTGCAATCACTGCAACCTGAATTTGAGACATGGTTTAAGCCTTCCCCAGACAGGGACTGCCTGGCCATTGCTTGAACCCCATCATAACACATGTTAAGGTGGTGGAAGGTCAAATATGTAGAATCTCCTTAGGGCATAGAGGAAATGTTTGCTAAAAAGCACTGTTTCATGGCAGGTTAAGGAAACACAGTTTTGGGGAGCCATCAAAAAGGTTTTCTGGTGTCTTTCCTGACCCTCTCCCCAGGATTTTGCTCTGTGTTCCTTTCCTGACCCTATATTGTTTGGAAAAAAACTGACTTGGGAAAATCCACTTTGGGATAACCCTCTTCCCAGAATTTGCACTCCAGGCAAAAGCAGCTGGAGACAATGAAAAGAAGTAAAAAATAAGCACAACTATATAGGCAAAATAAAAACACAAAAAATAGATCAATCAATAATACCAGAGGAAAAAAAAAAGGAAAGGAATCTTTCCCTCTGGGTGTGAAACAATTAAACATACCATATATTCTTAAAAACTGTACTGCATACCGAGGGCAAGAATCAGATGAGGAAGAGCTGAAAAAAATATGATCAGTTAAACATGGGAAATCCTAAAGGTCTAGAATAAATTGAACAAAGTGTCAAAGAAGAGCCTGAACATGAAACCCATCAAGCTTTGAAGTAAGAATTCATTTTACAGTAATAAAATTGAATGCTAATAGATTAAGTTCCCCAATCAAATGACACAGATTAGCAGAATGGGAAAAAAAAATATGATCAATCTATACGCTGTTTAGAAGAGACTCATCTTAGACCCAAGGACACAAATAGGTTAAAAATGAAGGTTAGAAAAAGGTATTCTAAGCAAACAGTAACCACAAAAGTGTTAGGACAGTTGTACTAATATCAGACAAAATAGAATTTAAATGCAAAACTGTTATAATAAGCAAAGAATGATGCTATATATTAATAAAAGAGACAATCCACCAAGAAGAAATAACAATCTTAAATATACATGCATCTAACAGGGTGCCCCAAAATAGTTGGGGCAAACACTGGCAAAACTGAAAGGAGAAATATATGTCTCTACAATAATTATTGGAGACATCAATCCAACACTCATGAATAGATAGAACATATAGTCAGACAATCAAGAAGGAAACAGATAACTTGAGTAGTAAGATAAATGAACCAAATATATACAGAACATGGCACCATATAACAGCAGGATATACATTCTTCTCAAGTATTTATAGATCATTCTGCAGGATAGACCATATATTGGATCACAAAACAAGCCTGTATAAATTTAAAAAGACTGAAATTATACATTGTAATTTTTCTAATTATAGTGAAATGAATTTAGAACCCAATAACAGACAGAGAACTGGAAAATTCACAAATACATGAAGGTTAAACAATCTACTCTTATATAATCTGTAAGTCAAAGAAGAAACTTCAACAAAAATAAGAATATATCTGAAAACAAATGAAAATAAGAACACAATATGACAAAACTTAAGGATTCAATAAAAATAGTGCTAAGAGGGAAATTTACAGACATAAATGTGTACATTAAAAAAGAAGAAAGACCTAGAATCAAAGCTGTTAACAGTAGACCTGGAGGAACTAAAAAAAAACAGCAAATTAACTTCAAAGAAGGCAGAAGAGAAGAACAAAGACTTGAGCAGAAATAAATGAAATTAAGAACAAAAAATAGAGAAAATTAACAAAACTGATATTTAGTTCTTTTAAAGATCAATAATATTGACAAACACTGCAGAAAAGAGAGAAGATGCAAATAAATAAAATCAGAAATGAGGTAGGGGACCTTAATTCTGACCCCAAAATAAAAAAGATCATAAGAGGATACTATGAACAGCAGTATGCCAACAAATTAGACAACTTAGATGAAATGGAAAATTTCCTAGAAACATATGAGCAATGTACACTGGCTCTAAAAGAAATAGATGACATCAACAGACCAACTGTAAGTAGAGATTGAATCAGGCCTTAAAAACCTCCCAGCAAAGAAAAACCCAGGACTGGATAGCTTCATGGTTTAATTCTACCACATCTTCCAAGAAGATTTAATACCAATCCTGCTCAAACACTTCCAAAAAACTGAAGATTTGAACACTACATAACTGATCCTATGAAGCCAACATTACAATAACACCAAACTTAGATAAAGACACTACAAAATAAAATTACAGGGCAATTTCTCTAGTGAATATAGATCCAAAATCCTCTAAAGCAATCTTTCAATTAAAATCTAAGAGCACATTAAAAGAATTATACAGCATGATCAAGTGGGCTTTATCCCTTGTATGCAAGGGTGGTTCTTTGCAAGAAAATCAATTAATGTAGTACATCAAATTAACAATTTGAAAGTGAAAAACCAAATGGTCATCTGGATTAATGCAGAAAAGGCATTTTACAAAGTCCAGCACCCTTTCTTGATAAAAACACTATGAAAGATAAGAATAGAAGGAAACTTCCTGAACATGATAAAAGACATACACTGAACACTTTTAGTCAACATTCTGCTAGAAGTTCTAGCTAGAGAAATTGGCAAAAAAAGAAATAAAAGGGATCAAAATTGGAAAGGAAGAAGTAAACCTTCCACTATGTGTATATAACATAATCATATCTATAGAAAGTCACCCAAATTCCATAACAAATCTATTAGAGCCAACAAATGGGTTCAGCAAAATGGCAGGATACAAGAGCAATGAGCAAAAAAATGAGCAGTTCTTCTATACAGTAATAATGAACAATCTGAGGAGGAAAGTTTAAAAATCCATTTACAAAAGCAACTAATAGAATTAAATATCTTGGAATAAATTTATCCAAGGATGTAAAGGAATTGTACTAAAGAAAACTACACAAAATATTGCTTGAAGAAATCAAAGAAGACACAAATAAATGGAAAGACACTCAGTGTTCATGGGCAGAAGACTAAGCATTGTGAAGACATCAGTTCTACACCAATTGATTTACAGTTTCAATGCAATCCCAAACAAAATTCCAACAGACTACCTTGCTGAAATGGAAAAGTCAATTATCAAATTATTTGGAATGATGTGTCCCCAAATAGTCAAAAACATCTTGAAAAATCTGAACAAAATTGGAGGATACACACTTCCTGACTTTAAAGCATACTATAAAGCTATAGTTGGCTAAACAGCATTGTACTGGCATAAAGATAGTATAATGACCAATGGAATTGAATTGAGAGTTCAAAAAAAAAGATCAATTGATATTTGTTAGAGCTTCCAATTACCCTCAACTGGTACAGAATAATCATTTAAAAAAATGGGGCTGGGCAAACCAAATATCCATAAGCAAAAGAATAAAAGAAGACCTCTATCAAACACATTACATGTAAACTAATTCTAAATGTATCAAAGACTGTAAAACAAGAAACAGGACCACAATATTCCTAAGAATTAAATGTAAGGATGCATCTTTAAGATATTGCAGTAGGCCATGGCTTCTTAGACTTTATACACAAAGAATAAGCAATGAAAGAATTAATAGATACATGGGACCTGCTCAAAATTAAAAACTTTTGTTCTTCAAAGGATTTGTCAAGAAATTGATAAGGCAGCCTACTTAAGGGAAGAACATATTTGGAAGCCACATATCCCATAAGGGTTTAATATCCAGGATATAAAAAGGAACCTACAGCTCAACAATAAAAGAAGAGCAAAACAGTTTAGAAATGAGCAAAGTACTATAACAACCATTTCCCCAAAGCGGATAAACAAATGACTAAAAAGCACAGAAAATATGCTCAACATCAGAAGTCATTAGGGAAATGCAAATCAAACCCACAATGAGATATCATTTGACACCTACTAGAATGGTCAGTATTAAACAAACAGAAAATTACACACACTGGAGAGGGTATGGAGCAATATAGGAACACTCATTCACTGATGTTGGCAATGAAAAATGATGCACCCACTATGGAAGAGTCTGATGATTCCCCAGGAGGCTAAATATAGAATTGCCATATGATCCAGGAATCCTGCTTCTATGTATATTACCAGAAGAACTGAAATTAGAAATGTGTAAAGATATTTGCACACTGTTGTTCATAGTGGTGTTACCCACAATTGCCAAAAGATAAAAGCAAGCCTATCATCTATCAACCAATGAATGGACAAACAGAATGTGTTTTATACATATGATAGAATATTATTTGGCTGTAAGAAGGAATCAAGTGATGTGACAATATGGATGAACCTTGAAGACATTATGTTGAAGCTAATAAGCCAGACACAAAAGGACAAATATTGTATGATCTCACTGAAAAATAAAAGCTAATTATAATAAACAAGCTCATAGTTTTACAGTGTAGAATATAGGTTATCAGGCAGTAAAATGGGGTCAGAGAAAAGGCAGCTGATGCTTGATTTGGGGAGACTTTCCATTTATATTGATGATAGATGTTTAGAAATGAATTTTAGTGATAGAACATTATTGTGTATCATTAATAGCACTGAATTATGTTGGTGAATGTGGTTGAAATGGAAATGTTTGGTCATATATGTCACTGAAAGGAAAGTTAGAAGATAAAACATGGAAATGTATAAAACAGTGAACCCTGTTGTGGGTGATGGATGGTGGTTAATGGTGCAAATATAAGAATGTTTTTTCATGAATTTTAACAAATATACTGTACTAGTATAATATGTTAGCTATAGGCTGATATATGTGAAAAATACACCTAATGTATATGTGACCTAAAGTTAACAGCAATATTTTCATGTCCTTTCATCAAGTGTGAAAAAGGTACCACACAATGCAATCTCTTAACCATGGGTGTGGGTTATAGTTATATGGGGATATGGTATTTTTATGTGATTTTTTAAATAAATCTACAATCTTTCTAATTAAAAAAATGACAATATTAAAAAATCAGACTCAGATATTGCATATTGTACATTTCTATTTATATAAATGTACATATAAATAATTTTATAGAGACAAAATTAGATTAGTGCTTATGTAGGCCTGGAAAATATAGAGAAATTAGGAGGTGACTTCTAAGAGGTACAGAATTTTTTCTTTTTGGAGTAATAAAAATGTTCTAAAATTTATTATGGTGATGAATGCACAACTCTGTTATTACAATAAAAAACATTGATTGTACACTTTGGGTGTATTGTATGGTATGTGAATATATCTCAATAAAACTGCTAAGAGTAGAACCAAACAGAAGAACCACTAGAATTGAAGAACACAATAAATGAAATGAAAAAGCTAAGGAGTGTTTCAATAGCAGATTGGAGTTGACAGAAGAAACACTTAGTGAACTCAAAAACAAAATAATTGAAATGATTTGGGCCGAGTATCAGAGACAAAATGGAAAGAAAAGAAGTGAACAGACTTGTAGGAAACCATAAATGCATGCATTATAGGTGTCCCAGATGGGGAAGAAAGATAGAAGAAGACAGGGAAATAATGGCAGAAATTTTCCAAAATTTAACAAAAGACATGAATACATACATTCAAGAACCCAACAAACCCCAAGCAAAATATATTCAAAGAAAACAATACCCAGACATATAAAAGTCAAAGTGAAAAATAAGGAGGACAAGGAGAGAGTCCTGCAAACTGCATTAAAAATGCAAAAAGTTAAGTAAAAGGCAGTCACAAAATTAATTGCTGGTATCTCACCAAGGATCATGGAAGAAAGAAGATGGTAAAGGGCTGAAACAAAAATAATTGCTGAAATATTTAATGGACTAATATAAAAATAACTGCAACCAAGAATTTTGTATCCAGCAAGACAGTTTTTCAAAATGAGAAGTAGAGTAAGCTATTTCTAGATTAAAAAAATCTGAGACAGCTTATGACTTGTTCTATATGCAATATTTATGGGAGTTTTTCAGACTAAAAGGAAAAGACACTAACAGTTGATTGATGTGGTGTAAATTAATAAAAAACATTGTTAAAGGTAGCCATGCATGTAATTGTAAATGCTAGTAATATTGCATTGCATTTTTGTTTGTAGCACCGCTTTTTACTTCTTAAATGTTCTAAGATGCAAATCCATAAAAAAGCAATGATGATTCTATGATTTTGCACATATGATGTAAAAGATATAATTTCTAACAAGTACAACAACAAAAAAGTGGGGAATGGGAGGGGAAGAAACAATATATGTGCATTGTTATTGAAGTTAAAGTGTTACAAATCAAAAGTGATCGTTATAGATTTAAGATGTTAGACTTTAGCCCTATTGAAACTACAAAGAAAATATATGAAAAATATAAACAGAAAGAAATGAGGAGGGACACAAAATGTTACAAAAAATATCAAATAAATATAAGAGTAAACATTAACAATAATTGAGAAAAAATTCATAAGATTTAAAAAGACTGGATAGCAGTAACATGGCAAAAGAAATTTCTGCATTATCAGTAGTTATCTTAAATGCAAATATATTAAGTTCACCAGTGAAAATGCAGAAATTGTCAGAATGAATTAAAAAAAAATCACCCAACTATATGTTGTATATAAAAGAATCACCTTAAATTCAAAGACAAGTAGGTAGAAAGAAGAAAGAAGAAATAAAAGTAGCCAGATTGAAAAGGAAGAAGTAAAACTTCCTCTATTTGCAGATGGCACAATTCAGTTCTGATAAATCCACAACAAGACTTCGGGGATAATCAACAAATTCAGCAAGTTTCTAGGGTCAATGATCAACATGAAAAAATCAGTAGTGTTTTTATGCTCTAAGAATGAGCAATCTGAAGTGTTAATCAAGAAAAAATTTCATTTACAATAACAACTGGAAGAATCAAATAGCTAGGAATAAATTTAATCAAGGATGTAAAGGACATAAAACTGAAAAAACATTGCTGAAAGGAATCAAGGAAGATCTGAATAAATGGCAGGACAGTCCATGTTGTTGTACTGGAAGGCTAAATTTTATAAAGATGTTGATTTGTCCCAAACTGATTTACAGATTCAATGCAATCTCATCGAAATTCTAATAGTCATCCTTTGAAGAAATCAGGAGACAATTATGAAATATGCATGAAAATTTAAGAGTACCTTAATAGTCAAAACCATCTTGAAAAAGAAAAACACTAAAAGACCTGCACTTCCCAATTTTAAAACTTAATATATATAGACTACAGTAACCAAAACAACATGGTAACAGCACAGGGCAGACTTACAAACAAATATCCATTTCAAAATAAACCTTCACATCTATAGACTGTGGATTTTTTTGACTGGGTGGCATTTCCACTCAATGGGGAAATAATAGTCTTTTCATGATTTGGTGATGGGCAAACTGGATATCTATATATATATAACAAAAGAAGGTGGACCTCTACCTCAAATTACATGCAACAACTAACTCAAAATGGAACAAGGACCTAAATATAAAATCAGAACTATAAATTTCCTAGAGGAAAATATAAAGAAGCATTCTCAGGCTCCAGTGTTAGGTAATGGCTTTTGACACTTCCCAAGAAAAGAACAAACAACAAAATAAAAGATAAATAATCGAGGGTGGTGCAATGGTGGCCAGTGCCAGAATTCTCACCTGCCATGCCAGAGATCTGGGTTTGATTCCCAGTGCCTGCCCATGTCAATCTATCTATCTATCTATCTATCTATCTATCTATCTATCTATCTATCTATCTATCTATCTATCTATCTATCTATCTCTATATAATTGAGACTTCATTAAAAAGAAAAGCTTGCATGCATCCAAGGAATTCATCACAATAGTAAAAATACAATTTACAGAATAGGAGAAAATATTTGGGAAACATATATTCAATATGAGTTTATTATTTAGAATATACAAGAAAATCCTTCAACTCATCAACAGAAAGACAAATAATCCAATTAAAAGTGGCAAAAGAGTTGACAGAATTGATTCAAGAAGATATACAAACAACCAAAAAACACAAAAAAGATGCTTGATACCATTAACATTAAGGAAATGCAATCAAAACCACAATGAGATACCATTGGGATACACTAGATGCTATTATTTAAAAATTGAAAATAATAAATGTTGGAGAGGTTAAGATAAATTTTTGGTAGGAATGAAAATGTTGCAGCCACCGTGGAAAACAATTTGGTGATTACTCTGAAAGTTTATTATAGAATTCCCAGATAATCTGTAAATCCCACTTCTAGGCACATAGCCAAAATAATTGGAAGTAATAAAAATTGAAAGTTGAAAGGAAGTGTTTCAGTTTGAAAATGTTATGTACCCCAGAAAAGCCATGTTTTAAACCTAATCCAATCTTTTTGGGGAAGCCATTTCCTTTAATCCTGAACCAATAGTGTAGTGTGCAACTGTTGATTAGATTATTTCCACAGAAATGTGGTATAACCAATTGTAGGTATGCCTCTTTTTAAGTGTAGATGTGACTATACCCATTCCAGGTGAATCTTGATTAGTTTATTGAAATCCTTTAAAAGTGAAAACATTTTGGAGAAATCTCAGAAATGACACAGTTGACAGACTTCAGAGCTGACACAGATGCTAAATACCAAAATGTTGGAATAGCTTTTAAGTTGATAAGGGGAAGATTCTGGAAGAGTTGCAAGGATCTTGATAGATAATGCTTTGAAAAGACTGCTTGCAGAAATGTGGACTCTAAGAATACTTCTGATAAAGCTTTAGACAGAAATGATTACTTATGTCATTGAAAACTGGAAGGAAGGTGTTTTTTGTAGGAAGAAGGCAGAATTTGAGAGTGATTAACTTGGATATTTAGCAGAAGAAATTTCCAAATTAAATGTTGAAAAATGCAGTCTGGCTTCTCCTTAAAGCTTATAGTAAAATACAAGAGGAAAGAGATAAGTTGAGAACCATACTCTCACAAACAAAGCAAACAGAAATTGGAGTTCTGGAAAATTATGGGCCTCCAGGAGGTGAGACCCCAGTGAACAGAGCCCCATGTGAGGATTTTAGCAAACATGGAAGCAGTCAGCCATTTCAGAAAAAGCCAAGATTGGAGATTGAGTTATCTAGAAAGGATTTGTGGAAAGTCACATTGTCTGAAGGTTATGATCTCAGTGTATTGAATAGAAAACCAACATGAGTGTTGTGGGATCTGTATCAATGGAACCACTGCCAGTCTAGTCTAAAAGGACAGAAAACTGACGAAGTAAAGAAAAAATGTCTTCAAAAGAAGAACCATGGAGCCTAAGGTCTGGAGCCAGGAAACCTTAGGCCAGGAGAGTGGGACAACCTATAAATGTGTAGAGGGTGTATTTGCCCTAAAGGCAGAGGGTGAGCCTCCCACTTCATTGCTCAGGAAGAATTCTGTCATATTGGAGAGGCTGGAGCAAATTCCTTGGGGACTGGGGAGAGCCTAGCTGCCACCATATGGAGCTGTTGAGTATGTGCCCCAGAGATGTCAGAGTTTGGGTGTGGCCTTGATGCTTAGAGAGGGTGGAGCCAAGAAAAAGGTGGTTTCCCCACTGTCCCCCAAGGTTGCATTTGGGGAGAAGCAGGCCACTGCATAGGCCTTTGGACAGGGTGGGAGTGCTGGTTTCTAAAGCCCCAAATATAACAGACTCTTAGTCATTGGATTCTAATGGAGTTTTCCCTACAGGTTTTCAAAACTGCTTGGACTGAATAATAAGATCTTATTCCTTATTCTATGTTCTATTAGATAGTGTGTGATGGTTTGAGAGATAGATAGATAAATATGGCATATAGTATGTACATTTGTATATACATGTATATATGTGTGCACATATATAAATAAAATATATGCATATATATGCTGATAGTTGTTTCTCTAGTTGAATATTGTGATATAACCAGGTATGAGACATTGTACCAGGTAGAGATGGATAGGTAGCTTACCATCTAGCAGAAAATATAACACAAGAAGAAGTAACTAATAGGCAATGGAAAGTGATACAAAGTTATAAGAGGTACAGGTAAATTAATGTGGAAGTTCAGAGGAGGAGGTTGTAGAAAAGCTTGACAAAGGCAGAAAGGGTTGTATCCAATGATTTATCAATGTATTTAGATTCTATTTAGAGAACACACACAAAAAAAATTGCAATTTTGTTCCATTAAAATAACCTTACACAAAGTATATTTCTTTCAATTTTAAATCATTTTCACTGTGTACCTTTGAAAAGGCTGTGTTTCACTGTTTCATAGATACATATATAGACAGATGAAAAAGATAGATTAATAGATTATTCACAATTCAGCAAATTGGTATCATCTTTTATGGTATTTTGTTCACAGCATCAGTTTAGTGCAATAGTTTGCTTAGAAATATCTTTTCCTGAGGACAACATATACATTCTAATACTTTGATGTCACATAGACAAAATTTAGAAAGAGGCAAGATGATTTGATTAGAATGTCCCTAGGGGCATGGAATATTCACTTAACTTAATATCTACTATGCTGCATGCAACAAGTTGTGTGCATAGAGATCCTTATTAAACACAAATAAAATATGCTGTGGCAATTAGTCATCATTCCTGAGACAAATAAAAATTCACATTTAGCTCATACTTGTTATTGTTGTGTTAGTCAATCATATTTGGTAGAACAAATAATAGATGTCATAATAATTAAACAAATACTTATCTGGCCACATATCTCCATTTGTTTTTGTTTTTAGTACTCCCAAGTCTCCCTCACATAATTTATCTGCTCTTATTTATTTCCTTTCATTTTCACTTTAAATCTGTATAGCCCAAAAAGAAAGTTTATTTTCATTGATGAAACAAAGAGATCCAAGGCTCAGACATCAATGAATCTCAAAACCTTTTGGAAAATGAGAAAAGCATTTGATTAATTTGAGCATAGAACATTTCCTAACTGGACAGAAATTTAATACCAATCAGGTCTCTATATAAACAAACAAAATTAGGGCTTTTGGCTGAGAAGGTAAAAGAGCTCTCCTCATGCAGCATGAATACAGGACTAATGGTGGCTATTTAGGTGTGGGAACCCACATAACAATAACAAAGCATATACCTAATAAGTTTAGGTTAAGCAAATTGTGCCATATGTCTCCCTTTTTACATTTGTACAGGTCCATTTTAAAATGTATTATGTTACCTTCCTGATGAAATAAATAGCAAGCCCTAAATGCAGTTTTATTAAAAGTTCTCTTCTACCCACTGCATGTGTCTCTCAGCAGGGAGCATTATTCCTCAAGAACAGGTACTATGAAACATTCCTAATCAGAGTCTTACTAATTAATTTTTGGGAATGCTTTTTTCGAGTGAAGCAACTGCATTCTTTCATTGTAATCTAAGTCATTTCCATTAAATCCTACCTATTCTCATTTTTATTTGTAGTACAGGAAGTGAGAGTTTGCAGAGTTGACCACTAAGGAAATAAAAGGTGGAAGTTCTGAAAACAACCCAAACTTGATTCTAATGTAGGAGAGCTGGGAATTGACAAGTATAGGAGGAGAAAGTTATTTCATAATGAATTCTACTTGAATGAAACCATTTAATATCATCGAGACAACACATGGAGTTAGTAGTTTAATTGCATCAACATGAAGCTTATTTTATCATCTAAAATCAAGAAGAGAAAAAAAATGTGGTGGTCAATTTTAGCTACCATTGGTAATAAACATTATCTGTGTATTCCATGTTTCTAATATTCAGGAAATGTGTGAGTTACTGATTTTGAATTAAGGATCCATGTTCAACACTTTCAATTAATGTGATAAACATCTATTTTACCAAAAAAGTGTGGTTGCATGAAATACTAATTGGTAAAAGAAAAAAGGTACAATGGAAAGTATTTCAAACAGAGGTTCATATTGTAGTAAAGCACAAGGAACAGAGCTCTTCTGGGCAAATTGCCTTCAAATTCCATCAAAAAGTTCATTAACAGTAAACCCACAAATTAAGTATTATCTCAGGATTTTAGAGGTAATGAAATCATTCATTTATATGGACACAGCCTTGTGCTCATTTGAATTCAGTGAAAACATTACACTCATGAGGTTTTAGCATACTAGCCCAAGTAATGTACATCCAAGATTGAGGTACCATCTGAGCAAAATGACTTGTGAAATATGAATGAAATCAATTTACTGAGTGAGGGGGGTAAATCTATGGCTTGACCTTTAATAGACTAAGTAGCTGAATGAATGATGGATTGTATACAACAATTGAAAATGTTTTTTATAAGCTTACAGAAAAGCAAGATGGCAGTGTAAGAAACCCCAAGGTGTGGTGACCCCACAGAATCTTCAGACAACTAGCAAACAGTGGCAGAGACACTTTCCTCCAATTCCCAGAAAACCATTAAATGGTTGCAGTAACTTTAAGGAAGGTGATTCAATAAATGATAGCTTTAATAAAGAGTATAAGATCATGTTGCTCTGGTGGCCCTTTCCCCAATCCCTCCATAGGCAAGTGTGGAAAGAGACTGCACTCCCATTGTGGATCCCTGGGTTCTGTTTTTGAGAGAGGAGTAACTCATAAGCATATACTATCAATGTGAATCTATCTGTTGGCAGCATTAAATACTTAAACAAAATATTTGTCTCTGGCTAGCCCTCCCAGAAGTTACCCTGTAGTTACAAATAGCTTGCAGACAGTTAAAGCAGTGTAAGAAACAATGAAGTCAAAGTGGCCTGGGGAAAAGGTTTACCTGCGTTAAGTCATGAAATGCACACTCAGGAGGAGGAGAAAGTGTATTTCAAAGGCAGTGGATAAGGCATTCCAATTTTTGTAAATGGGGGGATTCCTAAGGTTATGAGAAAGCACAAGTCCAGGACAAGACTTGAGCTCAGAAAAGTTGGAGAAGATCCCGCATTTCAACATTTGCTTTAGGCTGACCTTAACAAGAGGGCTAAACTCAGAAGACAATCACCAGCCAACACAGAGTCAATTTGGAAAAATGGTAAAAAGAGGTTTTTTCGTGTGCTTTTTTTTTTTTTTGTGTGTGTGTGTGTGTGTGTGTGACCTACTGGCACTAAAGGAAATCTCAATCATATCATTAGTGAAATAAAAATTTAAGGAACAGTCAGCTCAGGGACTAAATCCAGAGTTAACACCTTAAATTTTAAAATGTACAGGATGCAATAAAATATAACAAGTCAAAGTAACAGGCCTTCCAAAGGAAAAGATAGGGATTCAGAAACCATCAATGAAGAAGACCAGAATATGAGCATACAAGTCAAAGGTTAAAAAAATTTATAGGTGAGAACTTCTGGGTAAGAGGGTGGAGTAGGGGGTTTCAGTGCTCATTCTTCCTCAAAGACAGTGAGTGGACAGGAATAAAATGTCTGAAAGGACTGTTCTAGGAGTACAGAAGCCAGAGGAGCACTATATGGTATCCAGGTAAGAGCAGGATGAAGCAGATGAAAAGCTGGTGAAAATATCTGTGAGTAAATTGCTCAGCAGTGACTGCTGGTGCCCATCCCTTATCCCCCAGACTTGGGTTCTGGTTCCTATCTGGCTCTTACAGATGGAGAGGGATTTGGGTGCTTCATCACCAAGAAAGAGGGGTGGGGTGCAGAGTTGAGTACTGATCACACCCTTGGTTGGTGAGTTTAGACAGATGGGTCTGGCTCTTCCAGCCCACCCCAGATGGGGCAGCTGCACCATTATTCCAATCCTAACCCCAACAGGGGAGAAAGCAGTAGAGATTGAAAGAACCAGGGCTTATATAAAACTGGGAAAAACTTTGCTGAAGAGGGACATAAATTTGGTAGGGCAAGAAAGCCCAGCTTTAGGGAGCCATCATAATGCTTTTTAGATTATTTTCTGACCCTTTTCCTAGGGATTTTTGGAGTTGGTATAAGCCCTCTTCATGGATTCCTGATCCTGCTTTGGCTGAGAAATACTGACCTGGGGTGACTTCCTTCCTCCAAGACTCTGCACTCCAGGAAAAAGCAGTGGCAGACCATGAGAGGAGAGTACATATATATTTTGGGGTTAGAACCAGAATTTTATTGTGGTTTATACACTTCCTGACCTAGCATCCATATACACATCTGCAAGGGACACACACGGCGGCTGAGATAGTAACGCGTCCCCCTCTGCATCAGCCCCAACCCGTTGTCTGAACAGCAGCTACGGACACCACGTGGCAGGGTGGGGGGTGGGGGGCACAGTCCACCGGGACGACTGGCAGCTGTCTGGAAACTAGCAGTCACCATCACAGAACAGCATTATATATAGAGAAAACAGAATAGTATATATATATATATAGTATTCTATTATCTCTAGAGAGGAAGGGCAAAACAAAAACAAAAAGAACAGATTAAGATTCTCAGAGAAGTAACAGAGGAAAAAAAAGGTCCTACAACTCAAGAATAAAAAGACAAGCAGCACAATTTTAAAAAGAGCAAAAGACTTTAACAGCCAGTTCTCCAAATGGATACACAAATGACCAAAATTACATGAAAAGATTCTCAACATCACTAGCCATTAGGGAAATGCAAATGAAAACCGAAATGAGATATCATTCAACATCTACTAGAATGGTCGCTATGAAACCAACAGAAAACTACAAGTGCTGGAGAGGATGTGGAGAGTTAGGAAGTTATTCACTGCCAATGGGAATATAAAATGGTGCAGCTATTGTGAATGACAATTTGGTTGGTCCTCAGGAAATTAAGTATAGAATTTCTATATGATCTGACAATTCTGCTGCTAGGTATATACCCAGAAAAACTGAAAGCATGTTCTCAATTGGACATTTGCACACTGATGTTCTTAGTGGCATATTCACAAATACTTTCAGTTTTTAGAATACAGAAGGAACTCAAGTGTCCATCTACTGAAGAACAGATAAACAAAGTGTGGTATATATATACATATATACATATTTATGCATATATATGTATATATATAAATGATCGAATGTTATTCAGCTAGAAGTAACAATGAAGTTCTGATCTATGTGACAATGTGACTGAATCTTGAGAACATTTTGTTGAGTGAAATAAACCATACACAAATAGACAAATATACTATGATCTTACTGAATAAACTAGTTAAAATTAACAAACTCTGAGAGTCAGAATCTAGAATATAGGTTAGGGAATAGAATCGGGGTAGAGAAAGTGAAGTTAACTATTTTTGTGCAGAATTTCTATTTAGGCTGATTATAAATGTTTGGAAATGGACAGTGGTGATACTAGCATATTATTGTGAGTGTAATTGCCAGCACTGAATTGTGTTTGTTTAATGTTGTTATAAGGGAAAGTTTTGGGTCATGTATGTTACTAGAAGGAAAGTTAGAAGATAAAACCTGGGACTATATAACACAATTGAACCCTGTTGTGGATGAGGGACTGTGGTTAGTATAAATATAAGAATGTTCCCTCATGAATCATAACAAAGGCACAACACTATTACAAGTTGTTAATAATAAAGTAGCATGGGAGAAATGAACCTAATGTAAATGATGGGCTATATTTAACAGTACTACTTTAATATTCTTCCATAAATTGTAACAAAGGTACCACACTAATGCAAAGTTTCAATAATGGGAGGATACATTAGAATGTTATATTTTTATGTATCTTTTCTGTAAAACCAACAACCTCTCTAATTAAAATAATAATACATTTTAATGAGTTGGTGGATCTGGGTGTCTGGGTGGAGATATGTTGGAGTACTCTGTATAGGTTTTGCTTTATTTTATCAATTGTCTCATAAGTTTGAAATTACTTCAAAGAAAAAGGTTTAAATGTTTAAAAATAAAGACCTCAAGGCCTCTTCCTTGCCTTTCTACCAAAGGAATGATTTCTAATCCCCAGCCCTGCAGAATTTGTGAGGCATTCATCATTTTTCCACATGGCATATGGTCTAGAACTCTTTAGTCTCCCAACCACTTTTTTAAATGGCTTTGAGCAGAGCTCTTAATTCCAGATTTTGGAGCAACTGTTGTCTTTATGTATGGCTGAAACACTGGTAAAAAGTGAGGTTGAGGTTATAGGAACATTGACATCAAGTAAAAATAAGATGACATGTCACTAACCATGTCTAGTAATGCGCAAAATTATTGTTGCTACCTTTTAGATTTCAATATAGGCATACACCAAGACACACCAATTTGGATGACAAGAAATTGACTTTTGGAAGAGTTTCCTTTAAAACCCTTACTTCAGCATATGAGGAATTCCTTCACTTTTTTAAAGACTAATATGGGTATTGGGCCGCTTTGGAGAAGACAAGGAAGATCCATCTTGCTTTGTTTTCTAAAGTTGCAGATGTGACTTTCTATGAGAATTCAAGGTTTGCTGGTATATTTCTATGATAGTCTGGTGCATTATTTGTGCTGTTTTAGCTTATTTATTTTGTTTTGCTGCTGTTTTCTTTTTTACAATAAAGGTTGAATTACTTTTAAGAGAAAAATGACACTCCATATGCAAAAGAAGATAAAGGAAAACAAAGAACTAAAGGATATTGGGAAAACAATGAGTTAACAATAGGTGAATCTCAATAAAGAGATAGAAAATTTAAAAGGAACAAAAGAGAAATACTGGAGTTTAAGAACACATCCACTAAAGTGTTTCAATAGCAGGTAAGAGCTGGTGAAGAATCAGTGAACTTAAAGACAAGATAATTGAAGTAATTCACACTGAGAGGTATAAAGGAAATAGAATTAGTAAAAGTGAACAGAGTTGAAGAAGACTGAGGAGCATCATCACACATACCAATATATGCATTATGGGAGTTACAGAAGAAGAGAGAAAATATAAAAGAATGTTAAAAGAAATAATGGCAGAAAATTGCCTGGATTTAATGAAAGACATGAATATGCACATTCTAGAAGCTTTATGGATACCACACAGGATAAATTCAAAGTGAACCCTGCCCAACACATGAAAGTCAAACTGTCCAGTACAATAACAAAAATTGCAAGAAAAACAGCAACATGTTATGTAGAGGGGAGTCCCAATAAAATTAAATGCTTATAAATTTTTTCACCAGAAATCATGGAGGAAAGAAGGCAGTGATAAAAAAAAAAATGCTGGATAAAAAACAATTGCCAGTTGTGCCAGTTTGAAACCATTCTGTACCCCCAGAAAAGCCATGTTACTTAATCCTCATTCAACTTGGCTGGGTGGGATCTTTTTATTGTTTCCACGGAAATATGACCCATGCAATTATGGGTGGTAACTTTTGAATATGTGGTTTCCATGTAGATGTATCTCCACCCATTCAAGATTGGGTTGCTTACTGGAGCCCTTTAAGAGGGAAATATTTTGGAAAGTGCAGACAGAGCTCACACAACCAGATATATCTAGAAATGTAGAAGGAAAATCTCCCTGGGGTAGCCTTATAAAATGAGGAGAGAAAGCTAGCAAGATATCTCCATGTGCCTTCCTAGCTGAGAGGTGTCCAAAAGCCATAGACCCCAGAAGATGCCAGGCAGGTACCTTTCCAGCTGACAGAGCTGTTTCAGCTTCTGTGGATACTTGTTTGGTTCTCCTGAGGATTTTGTCTCTTTGAGCTCTCATTTTTTCTGTCCTTTTATCTTTTCATAAGGGACACTAGTAAAGGATTAATACCCACCTTGAAAGGGATAGGTTACTGTGCTGGGTTGAAAGAAGTATGCCCCCTAAGAAAAGTCAAGTTTTAATATAAATCCCATTTCATAAAGGTAGAATAATCTCTACTCAATGCTGTATGTTTGAAACTAATGAGATCATCTCGCTGAATGATGTGATTTAGTTAAGAATGGTTGTTAAATTGGATTAAGGGATGACATGTCTCCACCCATTTCAGTGGGTCTTGATTAGTTTCTGAAGTCCTATAAAAGAGGAAACATTTTGGAGAATGAGAGATTCAGAGAGAGCAGCACCACAAAGCAGAGAGTCCACCAGCCAGTGACCTTTGGAGATGAAGAAGGAAGACGCCTCCCGGGGAGCTTCATGAAACAGGAAGCCAGGAGAGAAAACTAGTAGATGATGCCATGTTTGCCATGTGCCCTTCCAGCCAACAGAGAAGCCCTGACTGTGTT